>PVKH010004315.1:13543-23664 GCA_004027955.1 Chaetophractus vellerosus
TATCTATTGCTCCCTCACGGTAGAACACCATATTTAATTTTTTAATTTTTTTATTTTTTGTTACATATCCCCCCCTTTCTGCTTGCTCTTGCTGTGTTCATTTTTTGTGTTCTTCTGTGTCTGCTTTGTCTCCCCCCATTGTGGCGATGTGCCAAGTCAGCTCACAGCGCAGGCGGCTTGCCCCACTCGTGGGCGGCTCTGCTTCGCTTGTGGGTGGCTCTGCTCCATTAGTGGGCGGCTCTGCTCCGTTTGCAGGTGACTTGCCCTGCCCATGGTGGCTTTGCCCTGCCCGTGGTAGCTTTTTGCCCTGCCCATGGCAGCTCTGCCCTGCCCACGGTGGCTAACCCTCCCAAGGCGGTCTGCCCGTTTGGAGAGGCCCCCAGGAACCGAATCCGGGGCCTCCCATGTGGTGAACCAGTACCCTATCCACTGGGCGACAGCCGGCCCCCTATTTAATTCTTTTAAATTGTGGAATTTAAAATATTGCTATTTACAAGTTTACAACCCAAGCACCTTTTCAGAAATAAACAAAAGAGTTTAATATCTAGCTATTGAGAATAATTCATTGAAGTAGGAAGCCACCAGGTGTCTCATTGCTAATACCCACTTGTAGCAAAAGAAATCTAAATTTACAAAGTTGATTTGAGGATGCACTCAATGCTCCAAATTATTAGTATGGATTTCATCTGCCCCTCAACCTTGCAAGTCCAGGACCTTAATATTAGTGGTGGCCAGAGCTGAATGGACTTGGAAGGGTTCACATGAGACTGACATATACACAAGGATGTTAAAATGCATGCTTTGGATGACAACTTACTTTGGTTCAAATCCCATCTCCACCATTTGTTAGTTGTATTACCTTTGAAAGGTTTTCTAATCTCCTGGAGTTCTCATTTCCCTGCCCATAATCTGAATATAACAATGTCTGCTTTACAGAATAGTCATGAGGATCACTTGAAACAACATAGTACCCAGAGGCAGGGCAGCATAGAGCTTAAGATCAGGAGCTCTGGAGTCAGACTTGCTTGAATTGAAATCCTGTCTCTACTATGAACTAGCTATGTGACCTTGAATAAGTCACTGAAATTTTATATGGCCTAGTTTATTTATCTGGAAAGAGGGGATTATAATAGCCTCTGGCTCACAGAGGTTTTTTGAGGATTTATCCAATTAATGTGTAAAGTGCTTAATATGTAAACAGCATGCCTTATACATACTTAATTAGCTCTGTATAACTATGATTAAGATGTAAAGTGCCTAAACCAGGCCCCAGCATGAAAGAGGTGTGTAATGGTTTGAGTTTGATTTAATTATGAATTCCAAAAATATAGATTAGATTATGTTTGTAAACTGGTCTGTTCCTCTGGGCATGATTGAGTTGTGAGTAGGGCGTTAACTGCCACGTCAGTGAGACGTTGAGCCCCGCCTCTCGGTGGGCGTGGTCTCAAGTATGGAAGGCTAGATAAGAGGCAGCAGGGAGAAGCAGATTTGAGAAGCAGTTCTGATGTTGGAGTGAGCCGATCGCCGGATAGGCTACAGCTGGCCTTGTGGAGAGACGCAACGCAGAGAGTCTCATAGTCTTCAGCTGAACTCATAAAGGAAACAGAAGCTAAGCCCGGAGAGAAATGCAGCCCCAGGAACAGAGGAACCCGGAAGCCTGAACCCTGGAGACGTTGGCAGCCATCTTGCTCCAGGACATGGACTTTGGTATGGGAAGAAATTTATGCTTTGTGGCCTGGTAACTGTAAGCTTCTACTCCAAAAAAATACCCTTTATAGAGACCGACCAATCTTTGGTATATTTCAAAAGGCACACCTTTGGCTGACCAAAACAAGGTGGTTTTGAAAATGGAAGTCTATGTGTTGGCTGCAGAATTCAAGAAACTAAACACATCATAAACTACCACAATGGTAGATCATGGAGGAGGGAAGAGGAAAGAATGCAGATATTTTAGAAAATAAAACATTTTCTAAAGAGTCTTAGAAAAATGCTTACCTCCTTATCCCCACCAAACCATAAAGATATGGTCATTATCAGTCACTGAGTAACTGGATAGTACAGAGAGAATGGGCTTTGAGAGCAATTAGGCTAGGGTTAGGCTAAGCTCACTGTTAGTAGCTCAAAAAGTGGTAGCTATTATTATAAGAAATAAAATTGTCCAGGACACCTGTATAATATAGCTGGTTCTTACTTTCTTATGGATAAATTTTTTTTTAAAGATTTATTTATTTTATTACATATCTCCCCTCCCCCCCGTTGCGGCGACGCACTGAGACTTGGTCACTGCACAGGCGCGGCTTTCCCCGCTTGTGAGCGGCTTCTGCTTCTATTCACGGCCGGCTCATGCTTCAGTTCACGGGTGGCTGGCTGCGCTCCATTCGCGGGCGACCTGCCCTGCCCATGGCGGCTCTTGCCATGTCCGTGGCAGCTTCTTGCCCTGCCCACGGCGGCTCCGGCCCGCCCATGGTGGCTTGCCATTCTCAAAGCGGTCTGCCCGCTAAGAGAGGTCCCCGGGAACCAAACCCGGGACCTCCCATGTGGTATGCCGGTGCCCTATCCACTGGGCTATCGAGCCGGCCCCAGTTTCTTATGGATAAATTATATGGAAATAAGATTAAAATCTAGAAGCTTGTATGATGCATTTGGGTTCCAAACATGTGGAGTTATCTGGAGGGATCAGGTTTTCATGTCCCCCACTAGAATGTGAGCTCTGCAAAGCCATGGATTAGTTTCTGTATGGCTCCCTGTTGCATCTGCCGAAACTAAACTATGCCTGGTACATCATGGGTATTCAATAAATAATTTTAATTTATTGAATAATTGAATAAAAGAATATGGTAGCCTTAAAGACTAAACAGATTTTACTCTTGGGCTCCTTCCCTGAAAAATGCTTGGGTAGACCCTGCTAATGTATCCCTTTATGATGAATGTTTCTTTCTTCTATTGTTATCCAAGCCCTCTTCTGAATGAGATATTATTCTTCTAAATATTTTAATATATCCAGACTGATTACTGTGTTATTTGGCCAAGAATTTATTCAGTCTCTGGTAGGAAGAGTTTGCAAATTTGTGTCATGATCAGTTCTGGATTAATTTTATAATTTAACTCTCAGAGCACAAATTTAATTCTAAATTCTTCAGAGGCACAACCTGTAGGAAAATTACTCTTAAACTCACTTATGAAATGGTCTACCATCAAAAGGACAAGCTGTTATATTTTTTTCTGCCTGAACAGTATTTGCCATATTTGCATACCTTTAGTTAGGCTTAGAAAGTATCCAAAAGTTTCTAAACGCAAATTCTTTTACATTTTTTCTAAAACTTCCCTGCACAAAATACAATACATTTTATCATTCCCCTTTAAAATAAAGAACAATTTAAGATGTGCCCTCACTTGATATATTCTGGTTTTCTTTTGTTCGAATAATTTTTTATCCTAAAAATCAAGAATATTTTTGTTTTCAGTATTATAAAGTTTGTAATAAAATTACATTACTTATAAACTGATGTAAAGAAACATTTGAATTCAGATTTTCCAAGATAAAAATAAACATGTAGCTGGATCATTTGTTATGAATTTTTTACTTTAAATGCAGTGAATTTTACTCTGCCAATATTTTTTTTTGCTACATATCTCCCCCCCCCTTTCTGCTTGCTCTTGCTGTGTTCATTTCTCTGCATTCTTCTGTATCTGCTCTGTCTCCCCCCATTGCAGCGACACGCTGAGTCTGATCACCGCGCAGGCAGCTCTGCTCCATTCGTGGGCAGGTCTGCTTCCCTTCACGGGTGCCTCTGCTTCTGTTCATGGGCGGATCTGTCCCATTCGCAGGTGACTTGCCCTGCCCGTGGTGGCTTTACCCTGCCCACGGCGGCTTTTTTTGCCCTGCCCACAGCGGCTCTGCCCTGCCCATGGCGGCTTTGCCTTCTCAAGGCGGTCTGCCTGCTTTGGAGAGGTCCCCGGGAACCGAACCCAGGGTCTCCCATGTGGTGAACCGGCGCCCTATCCACTGGGCTACAGCCGGCCCCCCAATATTTCTTTACAGTAAATTAATGTCAGTGAAAATTCAGGAAGGAGAACTGGTTCTAACATAATCATAGATGGCTAATATTTGGTTAATATGTGGTTGACAGCAAGGCAATCAAACTACACTATAGTCATTGAAGGGGAAACCCTGAAGTTTACATAACTTTTTCATATTTATAATTCTATATTTAACACTGTTTTGGGAAGCAAAGAATCAAAGGAAAAACAATGTTACTTAAATTTAAAACTGCATGCCAATGTCTTTTAAACATCAAGGTTGGAAAGTTCCCAAACAAGGAAATTTCAGATTCCTAACTCTGGCAAAACTAACTTGGAAATGATTCTATGATGTCTTGTGGAAGGGTGCAAAAGGTTGAAAATACCACTTTGCACTAACTACAAACCCTCCCTGCCCCTGCTGCCCAACGTTTCCACACACAGACACATTACACTGCTGCGCAGTGCTCTGCAAAGTAATGAAGAGAAGGATTGTATCGGTCTGCAATGGGGTGCTGATGCAAAGTACCAGAAATCTGTTGTCTTTTATAAAAGGTATTTATTTGGGGTAAATCTTACAGTTACAAGGCCATAAAAAATCCAATCTGGACTCCCATCTGGGCTTCCTCTTCCTCTTGAGGCTCTTTGGGCCCAGCTTCTTGAGGCTCTTGCTTAAGTGAAGTCCTCTCCCTCCTGGCCTAGGGCTTGTTTCTCAGGGTTTTCTATATCAGTCTCGGCTCTCCTCCCAAGGTCAACTGTAAACTATCTGGAAAAATGGTTCACCTCTCCCCTGGGCTTTAGCTGTTTGAGCTTTCTTCTTTCTGTCACATGGCTGGACAAAAATGACATAGCTCTCTCTTGCAGTGTGTCTTCTTGAGAGAGTGTCTGTTTATATCAGACCCAGCAAGGGGGCAGGGACTCAACCCATTTATATCAGACCCAGCAAGGGGGCAGGGACTCAACCTGAGTTACAACCACTGACGTAGTCAAATCAAAAGCCCTAATATTAACAGGTTTTTTTTTTTACACTATACTTTACACTTTACACAATTTTATAGATTTTGACAAAATGTATAACGACCTATATCTGTCATTGCAGTGTCATGCAGGACAATTCCAATGTCCCCCAAATGCCCCATGTTACACCTATTCTTCCTTCTCCTCCTCTCAGAACCTCTCATGGCCATGGCCTATATATCAGTGATGCAAGTTCTTCCATTGCTAGAATAATCATAAGTCTGCTTCAGTCCCTCCTTATGTTTGTTCATTCCTTAATCATGAGGATTTTGGGATGGTGATGCCCACTCTGTTTCTGACTGAGATGGGGCTCAGATCCCATGGGTCAGATGAATGGAACTGTCTTGCTTGTAGTTGTAGATACCCTCCTTTTTTGAGGGATGGGTGTTGTCTACCATCATCCTTTTCTTAATTGCCCTGGGTGAGTCCAATGAACTGAACTCTTGCTGAGATTCAGGGTTCAACTGGCATATGAACAGACTAAAGATTTAAGTCTCTGGGACATATATTTAACAAGAATAGTGCTAATTATAGGTGCAAATTATAGGGGCATAAGAGCCATGTGTAGGGAAATTATAAATGAGTCTAACTCTGTTACATTGGGGAGCATATATTCCAGAGCAAGGCCTACTGACAGGGTGCTGAATTCCAGGGATTATCTGCCCTGCTTTTAGGGTCTACATGTCTCTAGAGCCCTCAGGAAACCCCCTAGTTGAGGCACTGTTTACTGTGGCAGTCAATGAGATCCTGCTGAGATGTGCATAAGCATAACCTCTGGAATAACCTCCCAATTCACTTTGAAATCTCTTAGCCATAAAAACTCATTTGTATTTAATATTTTTCCCCTTTTGGTCAAGGTCTTTTTCCAAATGCATCACTAGTTAGTACTTGGTAATAATCCCTCAATGCCAGGGAGGCTTATCCCCAGTAGTCATGTCCCATGCAGCAGGGAAGGTAATGCATTTATATACTGAGTTTGGCTTAGAGAGAAGCTATATTTGAGCAATGAGGAGGCTTTCAGGAGGTAACTCTAGGCAATATATAATACTAGGCTAAGTTTCAATTTCACAAGAAAAGTTTCATAAGTACAATCATCAATATCAAGGGCCTGATGTAATGGTCTGTCTTCTTTCCCTAGGCACTTCCCGTGTATTCTGGGATTCTTGCTGTTCTATTAGAGAATGTAGCAATACTTCCCAGGATGGGAATTCAATATTCTTTCAGTTATTGTGTGGGTCTCCACCCATTGAGACAATGCCCCATGAACGCTTGAACATATTCATATGCCTTAGAAGCATGCCACAGGTGCACCCCTCCCCACATATCCCCCCAACACTGACACCCCACACCAGTGATCCTCCCCTGCCACAGTTGTGACCCTTCTGTGATCCAAAACCTCTCCAAAAGTGAAGCCAAAAAAATAACCAAATAAAATTAATAAGAAAATTAATTAATAATATTTAAAAGATAATAAATAAAATACAAAAATATTTTTGAAATAAAATAAAAATTTTTTATACATCATGTCTTTCATCACTATAAGATCTGTTATCTTGTATATACAGTGACAATACCCACAGTGGGATTGCTGGATCGTATGTTAGTTCTATTGTTAGCTTTCCAAGGAACTGCCAAACTGTCCTCCATTCTACATTCCCACCAGCAGTGGATGAGTGTTCCCTTTCCTCCACATCATCTCCAAAACTTGTAGTTCTCTGTTTTGTTAATAGCCACCAGTCTAATAGGTGTAAGATAATATCTCATTGCAGTTTTGATTTGCATTTCCCTAACAGCTAATGATGCTGAGCATCTCATCATGTGCTTTTTAGCCATTTGTATTTCTTCTTTGGAGAAGTGTCTTTTCATATCTTTTTCCCATTTTTAATTGGGTTGTTTGTCTTTTTATTATTGAGATGTAGGATTTCTTTATATATATGCTGGATATTAGGCCTTTATTGGATAAATGGCTACCAAATATTTTCTCCCATTGAGTAGGCTGTCTTTTCACTTTCTTGACAAACTCCTTTGAAGCACAGAAGTTTTTAATTTTGAGGAGTTACCACTTATCTATTTTTAACTTTCATTGCTCATGCTTTGGGTGTAAAGTTTATGAAACCATTTCCTACTACAAGATCTCATAGATGCTTCCCTACATTATCTTCTAGGAGCTTTATAGTCTTGGCTCTTATATTTAGATCTTTGATCCATCTTGAGTTAATTTTTGTATAGAGCATGAGATAGTGATCCTTTCTCATTCTTCTGGATATGGATATCCAGTTCTCCAAGCACCATTTGTTGAAAAGACCATTCTGTCCTAGTTGAGTGGGCCTGGTGGCCTTGTCAAATATCACTTGACCATAAATGTGAGGATCTATATCAGAACTCTCAATTTGGTTCCATTGGTCAGTATGTCTATCCTTGTGTCAATACCATGCAATTTTGACCACTGTAGCTTTGTAGGACTATTTACAGTCATGTAGTGTGATCCCTCCAATTGAGTTTTTCTTTTTCAATAGCTTTTTGGCTATTTGGGGCCCCTTGCCCTTCCAAATAAATTTCATAATTAGCTTTTCCAATTCAGCAAAAATAGCTCTTGTAATTTTTATTGGAATTGCATTAAATCTGTCAATTTAATTTGGGTAGGACAGATATATTAATGAAGTTTGGTCTTCCAATCCATGAACATGGAATATTCTTCCATTATTTAGTTCTTCTTTGATTTTTTAAACAATGTTGTATAGTTTTCTATGTACAAGTCCTTTACATCTTTAGTTAATTCCTAGGTATTTGATGATCTTTTTAGTAGCTGTTGTAAATGGAATCTTTTTTTCTTGATTTCCTCCTCTGATTGTTCATTATTGGTGTACAGAAATGCTGCGAATTATTGTGCATTGATCTTATAACCTGTGACTTTACTGAACTTATCAGCTTTAGATTTTTTGTTGTAGATTTCTCAGGGCTTTCTATGCATAGAATCATGTCATCTGCAAATAGTGAAAGTTTTACTTCTTCCTTTCCAATTTGATGCCTTTTATTTTTTTTTCTTGCCTAAATTCTTGAGCAATTAATTCTAACACAATGTTTAATAAGAGTGGTGATAGTAGGCATCCTTGTCTTGTTCCAGATTTTAGAGGGAAAGCATTTCACCATTGAATATATTATTAGCTGTGGGTTCTTCATGTATACCCTTTATCATGTTGAGGAAGTTTCCTTCTATTCTTATCTTTTCAAGTGTTTTTTTAATCAAGAAAGGATGCTGTATTTTATCAAATGCGTTTTCTGCATCTATAGAGATGATTATGTGATTTTTTTCATTCAATCTGTTTATGTGGTATATTACTTTGATTGATTTTCTTATGTTGAACCATCCTTGCATACCAGGGATGAAAGTTGGTCATGGTGTAAAATTTGTTTGATGTATTGTTTAAATATATTTAGCAAGTATTCATTGAGGATTTTAGCATCTGAGATCATTTTAGAGATTGGTCTGTAGTTTTCTTTTCTTGTGGCATCTTTACGTGGCTTTGGTATAAGGGTGATTTTGGCATCATAGAATGAGGTAGGCAATATTCCATCCATTTCTATTTTTTGGTAGAGTTTAAGCAGGATCAGTGTTAGTTATTTCTGGAGTAATTCACCTATGAAGCCATCTGGTCCTGGGCTCTTCTTAGTTCGGAGGTTTTTGATGACTAATTCAATCTCATTACTTGAATTAGTCATCAATTCTAGTCTGTTGGTCTGTTGAGTTCATCACTTTCTTCTTTCATCAATGTAAGCTGCTTGTGTATTTCTAGAACTTTGTCCATTTCATCGAAGTTATCCATCTTGTTGGCATACATTTTTTCAAAGTATTCTCTTATGACACTCTATTTCTGTGGGATTGGTAGTAATATCCCCTCCCTCATTTTCATTTTATGTACTTGCATCTTCTCTCTTTTTTAATTTGTTGGCTTAGCAAAGGGTTTGTCAATTTTATTAATCTTCTCAAAGAACCAGCTTTTGATTTTATTAACTTTTTCTTGTGTTATTTTATTCTCAATTCCATTTAGCTCTGCTCTAATCTTTGTTATTTCCTTCTTTCTCCTTGTTTGGGAGTAATTTGCTCTTCTTTTTCTAGTTCTTCCATGTGTGCAGTTAAGTCTTTGATTTTAGCTCTTTCTCCTCCTCCTCCTCCTCCTCCTCCTCCTCCTCCTCCTCCTCCTCCTTCTTCATACTGGAGCCAGGGATTGAACCCGGGACTTTGCACATGGGAAGCCACTGCTCAACTACTGATCCACATTGGTTCCCCTGAGTTGATTTTTTCATTTGTTTTGCTTGTTGTTTGTTTTTGTCTTTTAGGACACGCCAGAACCAAACTGGGGAACTCCCATGTTGAATGCAAATGCTCAACCACTTGAGTCGCAACTGCTCCCTTCTTTTTAAATTTAGTCATTCATGGCTAAATTTTCCTCTCAGTACTGCCTGTGCTGCATCCCATAGGTTTTGATGTGTTCTCATTTTCATTCATTTTAAGGTAGTTTCTGATTTCTTTTCATTTCCTCCTTGACCCACTCATTATCTAAGAGTGCATTGTTTAAATTCCATATCTTTGTCCCTATTCTGGTTCTCAGCCTCTTATTAATTTCCAGCATCATTCCATTGTGGTTATAGAAATTACTTTTTATAATTTCAAACTTTCTGATTTCATTGAGAGATGTTCTGTGACCTAGCATGTGGTCTATCCTGTAGAATGATCCATGTGTGCTCCAGAAGAATGTATATCCCTAGGTATTTGGGTATAATGTTCTGTATATATTTATTAGGTCTAGATCCTCTAATGTATTATTCAAGGTTTCTGTTTCTTTATTGACCCTCTGCTGAGATGCTCTGTCTAATGGTGATAATGGTGTATTAAAGTCCCCTACTCTAATTGTAGAAGCATCTATTTCTCCACTTAGTTTTTCCAATGTTTACCTCATGTATTTTGGGGCAGCCTGGATAGGTGAATCAATGTTTATGATTGTTCTTTCTTCTTTTTTTTATTTTTTTAATTTTTTTAAAGATTTTTATTTATTTTATTACATATCTCCCCTTCCCCCCGCTGC
>PVKH010004316.1:0-23558 GCA_004027955.1 Chaetophractus vellerosus
TTAACATGAGATTACAATGGACCACCTGCAAGCTAACTTATTTTTTTACAACACATTTACAGTAAAGTGACAACTGCCGTTTAAAAAAAAAATCAATAGGAAGAAAAGGCTGTGTGCTGCTCATCAGGACAGCCTGTATTAGAGTGTGACTTTTGAGGAAAGATGTGATGAAGTGAAGAAGTGAGCCATGGGAAGCTCAAGAGGAGGTCAGGGGGGGCCGGCTCGATAGCCCAGTGGATAGGGTGTCGGCATACCACATGGGAGGCCCCGGGTTCAATTCCCGGGGACCTCTCCTAGCGGGCAGACTGCCTTGAGAATGGCAAGCTGCCATGGGCGGGCCAGAGCTGCCGTGGGCAGGGCAAGAAGCTGCCACGGACAGGGCAAGAGCCGCCATGGGCAGGGCAGGTCGCCCGCGGATGGAGCGCAGCCAACCACCCGTGAACTGAAAGCCGGCCGTGAACAGACGCAGAGACCGCCCACAAGCTGGGAAAGCCGCGCCTGCGCAGTGTCCACTCTCGGCGTGTCGCCGCAGCGGGGGAAGGGGAGATATGTAATAAAATAAATAAATCTTTTTTTTTTTTTAAAAAAAAGAGGAGGTCAGGGTAGAGAGACAGTCAAAATGAAATCACGGATATAAGAATGTGGAGTATCCATAACAAATAAAAAAAATAGGAAAATTGATGGTGTTAGAATAGAGTGAGCAATAATCTGGGAAAATATTGTTTTTAAAAATCTGACTTCATTTTATATCGCACCCAGACAACAAGCATTTTTCTCAAAACAAATTAAATAAATTACAATTAAGTATAATTTTACCTGAAATTATTAATGTATGTAAATAAATTGCAAAAAGAGAAGAAATTACATCTCAAAACTTCATATAAAAAGAAAGCATAAGAGTTCTGGGAAGATGGTGTTGAGTAGGCAGGCAGGGTTCATCTCTCTCACAAAAACAATGTAGAAAGGGCCAAAAGACAAGGACAATGCTTCAACTCCTAGGAGGGTGAAGGGCAGAGAATCCAAGAACCTCCCCCCAAAAAAATGAGAGTTACCAACCCTTTGGTGGCCAGGAAGGGCTCCCCTCCTCTAAACCCAAAATATTAGGCTGGGATAAATCCCCTGGTTCACTGCAGTTGACTGAGAGATGTACAGACATCTTCTTCCTTGATGTGTATTACAAGGGAAAATGAAGGGGAAGTTGGGAGCTTCTTTTCAGTGAATTTGGCCAGTAAAGCCTACTTTGAATCTTGGCTCTGACTTGACCAAAGCACAGGAAAGAGGAGATTGAAATAAATACCTTCATGGTAAGGAGTTTTTATGAGCACCATCCACTGGCCATGCTGCAAATTGCATTGAGAAAAACTGTTTTTAAGTTTCTTAGCTCCAACTCCTTAGAGAAAATCTGTACCCCATTAATAAGGAGCTGGCTTTATTTTGTTAATTTAAGCTGGGCAACTTCAAAGACTTAGAATAACTTGAACTAAATAGTAAAGAAGAGTTGAGAGAAAAATAAAGCAATAGCCAGAGAGCAATATTGGTCATCAGGGTAAATTCACCAACATATGAGATGCCTAGACATCAGTAAAAAATTACAAGTCAGACAAGAAAATAGGAATAGATGTCCAGCCAAAAGAACAAACTAAATTACCTGAAGAGAGACAGTATTTAAGACAATAATCAATGATAATTACACAACTCTTCTAAATTAATTCAAATAATTCAAAGAAAATATGACTAAAGAGATAAAAGCCATAAAGAAGGCATTGAGTGAGCATAAAGAACAATTTGAAAGTCAATAAAGAAAAGTAACAGAGCTTATGGGAATAAAAGACATGATGGATGAAATTAAAACTACAAGAGAGGTACATAAGAACAGATTTGAATTGTTTAAATACAGAATTAGTAGTTTCAAAGACAAAACATCTGAAGTGGAAAAGGCAGATGAACAGAAAGAAAAGAAAATGGAAAAAAAGAAGAGTGTCTTAGGAAATTGAATGGCAACATGAAACGCATGAGCAGATACATTACTGGTGTGCCAGAAGGAGAAGGAAAAGGGGAGGAAAGAATATTTGTGGAAATAATGACCAAATAGTTCCCAAGCCTTATGAAAAACATATATATCAATATCCAAGAGGACAACACTACCCAAAGAATACATCAATCCCAATAGACCTACCCAGAGATACTATCTATTGAGAATGACAAATACCAGAGATAAAAGAGAGAATTTTGAAAACAACAAGTGAAAAGCAAAGCATCACAAATAAGGGAATTTCAATAAGATTAAGGGCCAACCTCTCACCAGAAACCATGGAGGTGAGAAGAAAATGTTATGATGTATTTAAGATATTGAAAGAATAAAATTGCCAGCCAAGAATTCTGTATCTAGCAAAATTGTCCTTCAACAATGACGGTGAGTTCAGTCTTCACAGACAAAGAAAAACTGATAGAATACATTGCCAAAAGTCCAGAATTACAAAAGGCACTAAAGCAAGTGCTGCAGCCTGAAAAGAATAAACGAGGATGAGAGACTTGGAGAAGAGTGGAGAAATGAAGATTATTAGGAAGGGTAAACTAAAGGGTAAAAAGACAGAATGTAGTAAGATGTGATATTACAGAAAGTCAAAGGACAAAATGGTCGAAGTATGTATTGCCTTTACAGTAATAATATTGAATGATAATGGCTTGAACTCCCCAACCAGTTGACATAGACTGATAGAATGGATTAAAAAAAATAGAGCCATCTATATGCTGTCTACAAGAGATTCTCCTCAGATGTAAGGACACAACCAGGTTGAAAGTAAAAGGATGGAAAAATATATTCCATGCAAATAGAAACTAAAAAAAGAGATATGGTAGTGATAATAATACTATACCAAATAGATTTTAAATGCAAAATTGGCAAAAGGGATAAGGAAGGTCCATATATATTTAAAAAAGAGGTAATTCACCATGAAGAAATAACTATACTAAATATTTATGCACATAACCTAGGTGCTCCTAGATACATGAGGCACACACTAGCAAAATTGAAGTAGATGTTCTACAAGAATAGTTTGAGAATTCAATGAACCACTCTCAATATTGGATCGAACATCTGGAGAGAGGATAAATAGAAGATTTGAATAATATGCTAAATGAGCTAGACCTAATAGACATCTATAGAGCATTGCACCCCAAAACAGAAGGATACACATTCCTTTCAAGTGCTTGTGATCATTCTCCAGGATAGATCATATGTTGGGTCACAAGATAAGTCTCAATAAATTTAAAAAGACTAAAATTATACAAAACACTTTCTCTGATCATAACACAATGAAGCTGGAAATAAAAAAAATGATGGAAAAAGGGAAAAGTCATAAATATATGGAGATTAAATAAGACACTCTCAAATAACCAATAGGTCAAAGAAGAATTTACAAGAAAATTCAGCAAATATCTTGAGACAAATGAAATGAGAGCAGGACATACCAAAATCTATGGGACACCACAAATGCAGTGCTGAGACACAAATTTGTAGCTTTCAATGCTTGCATCAAAAATAAGAAAGACCTAAAGTTGAAGATCTAACCACACAGCTGGAGGAACTAGAAGAAGAAATAACCCCAAATCAAGGTGAAGGAAAGAAATAGTAAAGATCAGAGCAGAAATAAATGAAATTGAGAACAAAAAAATTAGAGAGAATTAAAAGAAAAAAACAAAAGTTGTTTCTGTGAGAAAGATCAATAAAACCGACAAACCCTTAGATAGATTGATAAAGAAATAAAGAGAGAACATGCAAATAAAATCAGAAATGAGACAAGGGACATTAGAAATGATCCTGCAGAAATAAGAGAGATCATAAGAGGAAATTATGAACAATTGTACATCAAAAAACTAGATAATGCAGAAGAGAAGTGCAAATTCCTAGAAACACACCAACCTCCTACACTGACCCTAGAAGAAATTGAAGTCCTTAACAAAGCAATCACAATTGAAGACATTGAAACAGTCACCTAAAACCTCCCAAAGATGTAAAGCCCATGAATCGATGGCTTTACAGGTGAAGGTGAACTCTACCAATCATCAAAGATGATCTAATAGCAATCTTGCTCAAGCTCTTCCAAAAAATTGAACAAGAAAGAACACTACCAAACTCATTCTAAGAAGCCAACATCACCCAAATAAGAAAACCAGATAAAGATACTACAAAAAAAGAAAATTACAGGCCGATATCTCTAATGAGTATAGATGCAAAACTCCTCCACAAAATACTTGCAAACCGAATCCACAAGCACATTAAAAGAATTATACACCACGATCAAGATGGTTTCATTCCAGGTAAGCAAGAGTGGTTCAATACAAGAAAATCAATTGGTGTTATAAACCACATTGATAATTGAAGAAGAAAAATCACATGATCCTCTCACTTGACACAGAAAAGGCATTTGACAAAGTACAGAAATTTTTTTATAAAATCACTCCAAAAGTTAGGAATAGGAGGCTTTCTAAATAAGGTAAACTGCATAAATGAAAACCTACAACTAGCATTGTACTTGATGGTGAAGGAATGAAAGACAGAAAGCTTTCCTGCTGCATTCAGGAACAAGAAAAGGATGCCCACTGTCACCATTGTTATTCAATATTGTGCAAGAAGTTCTAGTTAGAGCAATTAGGCTAGCTAGCTAAAGAAATTTATTATTATTGTTGTTGGAATAATGAAACTGCTCTAAACAGATTGAATTGATGAATGTACAAGTATGCGATTATACTGAATACCATTGCTTTTACAAATTGGATGGATTAATGTTTTATTAATATACATAATAACATTTATTACAAATAAATAAAATAATATATAATGGTAATTCATAAAACCTTTAGTATATATCACCATAGAGATTCACATAAATTTATCATAATTTAAGTGAGCTCATTGTATAAAATTGGAAACTATCAAAAGCTAAAAGAAAGTCCTAATTCTCAAGTCATCTTGAGTTTACTTCATACCTAGTTTAATATGTCTGAGTTTAGATTCTATGATAATTTAAATATGGTTTATACCCCTCTGTTGTCTTTATTATGTAAAAGTTTTCTCATATTAATGAAGTTTTTGAAAGCTTTCTTATAATAAAATTGCATTTAAATTTTAGTGAGTTATTCTCATATAATTTTATGATATTTCTAATTGTTAAAGAGCATATCAATAATGTCATGTATACATTTACATAATGGTATTAAGGAGTATGCATATTTTATTCAGTTGTATTTAAATTAAATTTTATTCAGTTTAAATTAATTTTCTTTTTAAAAAAACTTTTATTCTTGTTGATTGTTTGAATGAAAGTATAGAGTTTGTGGATTTAGAGTAGGCATAAATGATAAGATAAATAATATTATCCAATATCTAAACTTTAAATTATTCATGTCTTAATTTCTGAAATTGTTGCTCTGTGTGTGGCAGGAATGTGTAGGATTTGAATAAACAGGGGCAATCGTAAGAGCCCATGGTTCTCAGGAGACCAACATACATTTCATCTTGTGCAATAGCACCAGTCAGCCAATGCTTATATAGAGATGGATAAAATACACACAGACCCTCAATTTTATTCTGGAGAAGTAGCTTCATTTCAATCTGTGTGATAGGATAGTCAAAAGAAGTCATACAAATGCACAAACAAACACTTTATGTATCTGTTTGGATCCTGAAAAGATAATTTGTCTTTTTTTGCCCACAGGTATGGCCAAGTGAGTAATTCATTATAGAGAATAATAAACTGGACAATCAAGACACTTAGGTAGGATTAATGACATAGTCATAAGCCCAAAGTTAAATGTCATCCTTCCTCCATCCATTCCATGAGTAGAGCTTGTCAGAGAAAAAGGTGCAGGGTTATAAAGCAACTTAACATCTGCATAGTATGATTTCCTATCCAGATATGGTGAGGTGTGAGAATGATTATATCAGACATTACTTATGATAAATTTTCTAAACCAAAGGTCAGAATCAGATACATCAGCAGCAGAACATTTCTGGCAAAAATCAGGCAAAAGTATAGAAACAGATATTAACAACCAGTTTATTGGAAGAATGAAGATAATAATCAATGGGAAAAGGCAGAAGTTAGGATACAGGGTCAAGGTTTTGCTCTTATCATTACAGATAAAGGAGACCAGCTTTGGGTCCCATCCAGAGGTCTGAAACCTAGACCTGAACAACAAGAGAAGACAAAATGATAAGGAGCAGCATTTAGCCGAGTCACCCCAGCAGCCTTCTACTCCCACCTGGGGTCAGCTGAAGAAGCTGACACAAAAAGCCGAAAAGATGTTAACTTCTAAAGGAAAATGTCACTCTAACACAGCTATTCCTTGTTATGCTTGACCACCACAGGAGTAAGTAGTACACCTTGACATAATTACACTTATTGGGGTTATATTACTACTCCACCACTTTTGGAATTATTGACCTGGTGGGATGAATCCTACCCTGTTTATATTAATCAGTCTTTTCATTCTCCTGAGCCCATTGATTCTCACCTTACTCTATAACCTGAGGAGGAAGGGAAATTTAAAGACAATTTAACTTTACCTTTCATAGACTGCCCTCTCTGTATTGGAAATGATCCTATATGCATGCAACCTCAGAATCACAGTGTGGCTTTAACAGAAAAAAAATCAAACACAAATTCATATTCTCATTTTCCCCTGCTTGCCATATAAACCAGAAGAAATGATAAATCTTATATGTCCCTCTCAAAATAGACTACTTAATGACAAATGTCATACTTGCCATGGTTTTCCAGAGGTTGTGTTGTTTAATGATTCCTATGAAATTGTAATGGATCATGGCCTTATAAGGATGTCAAAACCTGTTGAGAATACAACTATTATTTTGTCTATCAATAATTCAACAAAAACTACTAATGACAGTTACCCATGTCTGGAATCTCAGTAAAACAATCTCTACTAATATGAACTTAAAATGGATAAATCAAGGAAGGTTTATTCCCCAACCTTGGCATAATAAACTTAATAAAACACAAAACTATTTATGGAGAATATTTTTAGGAACTGCTCCAGTATTTGAATGGAAAGGAAATAAAACCAGTAACACTAGTTTAACAACAAAGTCAACTCAATTTCTTATAGTATGTATACAAGATCTGATGGTTTTTATTTTTGAAAAAGTAACTTTTGGAAAAGGAAACATCAGTTGTCCCAACTGCTCTTATTCACTTGTCTAAAGAATTAATATTTGCAGGAAAATCAAACTCTCTTCATAGAAAGAAGGAGAAAAAGACTATGGCTTCCAGTTCCGATGGCAAGTCATTGGCAGCAGTCTCTGGAATCTCAGTTGCTGTGGCATTTTCTTGAACACTACTAAAAGAGAACAAAAAACATATTGGACTTTTGATAGCAGGGATTTGGGGACTGATTGGCATCATAACTGCCACAGCTGTTGCTGGCACAGCCCTGCATCAAGGAGTCCAGACTCAACACTATGCTAAGGACTGGCATAAAAATGCAAGTGAGATGTGGCATAGCCAGTCTCACATGGATATGGAACTGAATAGTCATATGAATGATCTTGAAACAGCTATTATACATTTGGGTAATCAAATCTATAATTTAAACTTAAGAGCTCTTAAATGTGATTGGAATGAAAGTTCTTTTGGTATTACTCCTTTGCCCTATAATAATAGCGAGCATAACTGCGAAGAAGTAAAAAATAATTTGATTGGATATAAACACAATATTTCTCTAGATATTTTGGAGTTGCAGAAAAGAGTGCTAAGCATGTCTCAAAATGAGCTGCAAGAAGCTCCTGGAATGAATTTTGGAATGAACTTACTGAGACTCTTAAAGCTGTTAACCCACTTCATTGGTGGAATCAAAAAACAGTACAAATATCATTTTTGATTGGTTTAGGGATAATTATATTGTGCATTATAATAATCTGTGCTCTCAAAAGTAGAATTATTGCCTATATCTCTAAAAAATAGAAAATTGAACATGATTAATGCATTTATGTTAAGGAATTTAGCCTTGAAAAATTAGTTAAATTTGATATAATTATTCCTGCTTTCACCACCTTTTAATCAACATATATATGATCATTTATTCATAGAACCTTAAGAACATCACCATGGTGTGTTATTAAGATTTAATGTCCTTCCATGTAAGAGCTCAAAAGCTTGAATAGTGGTCAATGACAGGTAAGATCATCAGAGGAGGACAATATAAGACAGGCACAGTCATGAGAGCCTATGGAATAGACAAGAGGTCACCTTGTATCATCTTTTACAGTGGTTCCTATGATCTTAACTTTACTTTTTAATTAATAAAAAAGGGGGAAATGAAAAAGTTCTAACATAGGCCTTGGCCTAGAAGAAACACAGGCCTCCTTGGAATGTGTGGTTCAGGTGCCACAAGTCTTGTGATATTAAGATAAGATCTGGTACCTGCCTGGTGGAGAAGCATTCTTTGCTTCAAAGAGTGCATCTAGTATATGTCAAGATAATGGTTAACAAGGTCTGCTACATGTAGGGATATAGATCATTAACCCTAAAGAATAATAGAATCTGCTGATGTTAGTAATGTATAAACTGACACATAGTCCTTAACCCTGCACATGCGTGTTTGTCTTTTCTTTGTTCTAATGCCTAATAAATACCATGATGGTTTGTGCAGCAGTTACTCTTCCCCCTCAGGGTGAAGGGACCCCTGACCCTGGCTATCTTATATTTCTTTCTCATTCTTTTCATCCGCGGCACCACTTTCATGGTCCTAGTTCCTGAACTTCAACACAGATAAAATTCTACACAGTAATACCTAATCACCCAAATGCTTAAATTGTGTCTGAAAATCTTTTATTTTTTCTTAAACACTTTCCATTTTAAAAAATTAAGACCTCAAGAAAATGTAACATATTTCTATGAATGAATGAGGAAAAAGAGAAAGAAAGAAAACGCTGATTGACAGCATAGAGCAATGACTCAATTAGAAGTTATAGGACTTGGACCAGTGACTTCATACTCCAAAAAAATATGGCACATTTCATCATTGTCTCAAAATTGGATCTTGTTGGAAAATATATTCTTTACATTTCAGCTAAGAAGAAAATAATTTCTCTCCCTAATCAATTGTTGTGAAATCTAGGGGAATAATATCCCTTTTGAAATGAGCAATTTCTCTTATTTGGTGGAAAATTTCTCATTGCCCTTTAAAATTAGGAATGCCTCATGGTTTAATTTTTTTTTTAGGTGGAGCCAGGTCAGATGGATGAATACCAAATAGAAGTTGTGAGAACATTTGTCCTGGAAGGTTTCTCAGAGACAGCAATTTTTAGGCAGGGCTCTTTTCATTATTCCTCATCTTCCATGTTTCCTCTAGGCTGGGTAATGTCCTCATTATGGTCACAGTGGCCTCTGATAACTACCTGAATACATCCATATATTCATCCATATATTTCCTTCTTGGCAACTTCTCTTTCTTGGACATATGTTATTCAGCAGTAACTACCCTTAAGCTTCTGGCTGACCTTTATGATCAAAAGCATATTCCTTATGACCAGTGCATCGTACAGCTCTTCTTCCTGCTTTTTTGTGGGGGTGGCTGAGATGTTCCTGGTCACAGTGATGGCCTATGATAGCCTATGACTGCTGTGTTAAAATCTGTCACTCCCTGTTCTACACCGCTATCATGAGTGGAGTTTTACACTGTGTGTTGGTAACTGCCTTCTGGATGGGGTTATTTGTGCACTCCATTGTGGAGACAGTTCTCACTATTACTCAAACCTTTGTGGGCCAAACCATACAGATAAGTTTTTCTGTGATGTTCCTCTGTCATAAACTGTACCTTTGCTGAAACCTTTGTCATTGAATTGCTAGTGGTATCTAATAGTGTGTTGAACTCCAAAGTTCCTTTCTTCTTATGCAGCTATGCTGGTCAAGATTCCTTCCAAGAAAGGAAGTTAATTTTGATAAGTGTTTTTGCTAGAATTTTCTGCTGTAAATTTATTCCTTCTGCCAACCCCTATTCCATACTCCTTTATTTGAAAATAAATCATAATGTGCAATCCACTCTCATGGTTAAAGGGATTAAATTCCACCTCTTTCAGTGAAGAATAACTATATATATGTATATATATATATACAGTTATATATATAGGATTTTTTTACTTCTGTAGGGAGATTTCTCACTTTTCCTCCATTTATTAAATTATTCAAATTCTTATGTATACCAGATGGAGTTGTGGATATGTGCCTCACAGTTTAGATTTAATCCAGTGCTACATTATTTATATTGTGCTTGAAATTTCTAGTGGTGGCCATTTTAAGTTTCTCCACATTGGCTTATGGGTCCATGTAACAAAGCTCTATATTGCATTTTTTTTACTACTTTATTGCTTTTGCCATAACAAAATTATCCAAGCTCATGTTTTATTCCCTGCCACAGTTCTAGAATCAGCTATTTATTCTTAGGATCTCTGGTTCCTTTTGCTGGAGAATGGTGTTTAGAAATCCAGAGCTGTACTTTATGTGTGCTTACCACAACTTGGGCATCTTTGCTTCTCTACCCTCTCAGCAGAGCTGGACAATATATGTATGGATAGTAATCAATGTATATACACATCTATATATTTTTTTGTCTTTTTATTAAATTTAACACATATTTGTACTGGTGACCTCTACTCCAATACCGTGTTGCAGGGTTCTTTCTAGCTTTCCTTTCTTGTATACTTATAACCTCCCTCACTAACAGTGAAATGTCTGGCTCCCATCCTCATCCATCCATTTACTTTTTTTTTTCAACTGCAATAAGCATGCAAAACGATTTCATAATTGTTTCTCCTTTGAGAAACAATTTTAGCAAGCATAGAAAAGTAATAATTCACAGTTCCTTTTGTCTTTATCCTTACACTTTCTAGGCAAAACTAGAATGTTCTGAAGTTATATTAGGCAGTTTTTCCTTCCCCTCACCTGTTTCAGGTGTTTTGTATTTTATTTGAATCACAATTTTTTTGGTAATATTCTGCTTGTATCCTGAGAAGCCCAAATATCCTAGTTGATGTTTTTCTCATTTGCTTGTTTGTGATGAAACTTCAAAACTTTAAGACAAACATATTTGAGGTAAATTTTTAGGGGATTTAACAAATGTAGTCTAATATCCACCAAATCTTTACCTTAAAGAAGTATATGAGGATCAATTTTAATGCAAAATATTCAAGACATAGAGAAAAGTATAGAAAAAATTTAAATAGTATTCTGCATTCTCACACATAGATACAATAGCATTTCACAATAGCTGCTTCAGATTTGTACAAATATAGGTAATATTATTGATACAGGTGAACTTCCCTTCTTATACTTCTTGATCTCTTCTCCTTTCTGCCCTTCCAATGCTATTTAGAATTTGGTAAATACTTTTCCCTTGATGTGTTTAAACTTTTATTTTAGAAGTATATGTCAACACTTTCAAAATTCAGTGTATAATATATGATCAAAATTATTGTATCATTTTAATTTACATTTCTTCTCAATATTCATATTTGAAACTTCTAAATATTGACAAAAATCTATTTTATTAATGTTAGTCATGGAATAGAGAACCACTGCATTAAATATTATACTTTATTTCCCAATTACCTAGTTTATTGACACATAGGATTTTACCTCTAACTATTTTTCAAATAATGACTCAATGAGCACCATTGAACATGTATTCTGTGTATGTGAAACTGTTTTAGGTTATATAAATAGATTTGAGTTTGTAGTTATTAAGAGATTTCTTATTTTGTTATAGGAATTGGCTCATATGATTATGGGTTTTGGAAAGTCCAAATTCTATTGGCAGACTCCTAGCTGGGAACTCTAGGGAAGATTATAAATCACCAGAAGAAGCTAGCTGACTAAAGTAGTTAGAAATTCTTCTTTCTGACTGTTGAAGTCATTGATCCTCCCTTGAAGAACTTTAACTGATTGGATGAGACTATCTCACTGCTAAAGGCAATTTCCTTTCCTGATGAAATATGTAATCAGCCATAGATGCAACCAACTACTGATGACTTAAATCTATGAAACATTCTCACAGAAACAATCAGACCAATGTTTCCTTGACCTAACAACTTGACACCAAAACCTATCCAAGTTGACACATAAATGTTGCCATCATAGGAGTCAAAAATTATTTGCTGACCAGGATTCCAAATGGAAATCAAATACGGTTTTACATTCAGAAATACCAACTACTTGATAAGAGGTTTTTTAGTCCCTGGAAAAAAGTATTTGTATACTGTAATTATTCCCAATGATGGAATAACTCAGAATGCTGAATGGAATTTTCTTACAACTCTACTCAGACCAGTTCCCTGGCATCAGGATAGAAATTATATTGCCCTATTTTAAGATATTGCAGTTGTATGATTGAAAACAAGATAGGTGTTTCCATGACTTCATGATGGTAACTAGGGGTTTTACTTTAGCTCAATTTTGTGCAGGGGTCTGGCCATATAGCCCAGTGGATAGGGTGCCGGCATACCACATGGGAGGCCCCAGGTTCGGTTCCCGGGGACCTCTCCTAGCGGGCAGATTGCCTTGAGAAGGGCAAGCCACCATGGGAGGGCCAGAGCCGCCGTGGGCAGAGCAAAAAGCTGCCACGGACAGGGCAAAGCCGCCACGGGCAGGGCAGGTCACCCGCAAATGGAGCACAGCCACTTACCCGCGAACTGAAGCAGAGCCGGCCATGAATAGAAGCAGAAGCCGCCCACAAGCGGGGAAAGCCGCGCCTGCGCAGTGACCGGCCTCAGCGTGCCCCCGCAATGGGGGGGAGGGGAGATATGTAATAAAATAAAATAAAATCTTAAAAAAAAA
This sequence comes from Chaetophractus vellerosus, assembly GCA_004027955.1. Classification (NCBI taxonomy): domain Eukaryota; kingdom Metazoa; phylum Chordata; class Mammalia; order Cingulata; family Chlamyphoridae; genus Chaetophractus; species Chaetophractus vellerosus. Next base: position 12,852 of record PVKH010004316.1, read on the forward strand.
ATTTTTGTGCAGGGGATTAGATTAAAAGGCATTAATTCAAGAGAATTTTGCTGGTATTCTCAGTACCAAAATCACAGATGAATGGAAAGAGTATAGTAGAGTTGGAGAAAATAAGGGCTGGGAGAATTACTACAGTGCATAAGTATTGCAAATGCATTTTGATATATTTGCATTAACAGAGAGATAATGAGCAAACTGCCTTCTAGATTCATACTTGATAACTATAAGGCAGCAGAGAGGAAGTAAGTTTTCCTCAGTCAAATTGGAAACTTCATTTGGAAAATGTAAATTTATGGTCTCTTTTTTGCCAATGACTTCCCTGCTGCTCTAACTTATAAGCAGCCTGATAGGAATAACATCAGGTTAAAATGAATAGAAGCACATTTAACCAAATTGAGTGTCTTAATCTGTTAATTTTTATGCTTTCTATTGAGAGAAGTTTTAGTTATTCATTAAAAATATTTATTGACTATCTAAACAATGAAATGAAAAAATGAGTTGCAACACAAAGCAAAATAATGACCAATAGGGTGTCCTTTCTTGCTTTCTGTTTTCTGGTCTTAAAGAAATGGAAATGTTGAAGAACATTTAATAACAAGAAACATTATGCATGTCATACTTTTTTCAGAGTTCTATTGTCACATTTTAGGGTTGAAGATTAATGTAAGATTAACTTTCCATTAATCAAAGTGTTCTTATATAAGAGTGGTGAAATTCTGTTATAATGTGTTTTATGATTTAAAATATTGAAAATAAAGATGACAAACACATTTTCAGCTATTATGTACACTGTCAACCTGAGTGCAAATGGTACATTAACCAAGGAATATGCTGGAAGGTCTGAGACTAGTCCAAGGAATTATGAATGACCATTCCATACTCCACATATTACCATTACATAATTATCGCTGAACTTAGAATTACATAAGAAAATAGCTTCAGTCATAATTGAGGTATATTTTCTAAGCTGGTGAGGGGAAGACTGATAATGTCTTTTACTAGCACATACCTACCTTATATAATAAGAAGAAGTAAAATATAATACACTTGGACTGTAACAGTAGTATTCATAGATCAAATGAAGTTATTGTGCAGAGGATTTTTAATTAATTACATTATAATAAAATGAAAATCAGAAAACTTATTCTTAGATATTATAAAGATAAATATTATAAGGGTTTAGGGAATTTGGAGGAACCAATATTTTTCAGGAAAACACTGAATAACACACAAGAGAATGAATGTTATCACTTTATCTAACCTGCTATAAAAACTTATGTTCTTCTCTCTCTTCCCCCTCCCTTTTATCCCTCTGTACTCCCCTCTCTCTGCCTCTCTGTCTTTGTGCAAAATTCCCCTTCTATTTGGGTGTTTATTTTGTCTCCAGGACATATGTGTATCATTACTTATATTCAGAACTAAAATCTATAATGTAAAATAAGTAATTCATTTCTAATCATTTTCATGATTGTTTTTCTATTTGCATGCTAAGAATTATGATACTCTAGAGAGCAGAAGGGATTACACTGAAGCCAGTCTTCTCATCCATGGATACTGAAAAACTTTGATCATTGATAGCTGCGTATAGATATTAAAAGATAGAGGGCAAGGGTGGAGCTTTCCTTGCCTAGGATCTACATTCATTCAAGAAAGTAGAGAGAGGCCTTAATCCCCCAGCCTCTTCTTTAATTTGCTCAGGTTTTGTGCCATTTTGTCTTTAACTGTTCTACAAATACCTGATCCTTAAGAATGAATGATGCCTGAATGTCTTCTCTAAAACCACATTTGTTTTAACTGTTAGAATATATGTGCTGTTTCCATCAAAGCAACAAGTTGCATTATTTTCACATTGAATTGATTTGTTATGTTTTAATCATGTTTTCAAAAGCCAGAGAAAGATCGAATATTGGGGTTTAGAAGAAGAATCTTCACTCCTTCTTTAAGGGAAACTGAAAGTCTGGGACAGTGGGTGGTTTCCCTAAAATTTGTAACGCTTATTATTTGGAAAGGTCATTTTTTCAAGATTGAACATTTTTAATACAAAATAGTTAATGAAATTAAGAATTTGCTTTCCTGAACATAATTATGGAAATGTGAGCTCCATGGATGATGAAAATCATGTTACTACTCTAATAAAATCCATTACATTTTTTTGAGAATTGTGTCACTACTGTAATACAATCCATTACATTATTACTGGTTAGTTTGGCTCATTTATATGACATTTACCCATAAAGCATATCAGGAAAGGGTAGAAATATTTATACTTTAAAATGAAGTGAAAGCAAGATCCAGTATGGAGAATACCTAAAACTTTTCTAAGTGTGGTTTTGATAAAATGACCCCATTTCCTGACACTTCAATTACTTTACAGATGCTAAATCATGTGATAGTCATTCATAGTACTTCCCAAAATATTTTTTAAAGTTATTTTGATTACTAATTTTTTTGCAAAACATTTTAGTCCCCAAAAAGAGGGCTTAATTGAGAAAGCTAGAACTAAGATTGCTGATGTCTCCCTTGAGATCAATATTTTAACTCCTTGAAGATTGCTAATCATATTTCTAGAAGTTAAATTGGAAAGTAGCACTTTACTGATATATACATTAAGAGGTAGAGCAGGAATCATTCTTTTTCATGTGACCCTTAGTGAGCGATTATTATTTTCTAAAGGTTTTTGTAAGTTATTTTGATGGCTAACATTTTTCTTAATTTAGCTTCTTATAAACAACAGCAATGCTGCAATAATTATGCTAAATTCCAAAAAAATATGAAATAAGCAAATTTATTTGCTGTCTTAATTTGCTTCTTTCTTATTATAACCCACTTTCCACTATTAGATTCCTGAGAGTTTCCAGTGCTCCCCTAATGAGTGGGGATTCCGCTAGTTTACTGCACACAGCCTAGCCTCACTTCCTGGAAAGGAGTCCATCTGGCTATGGACATCCTGAGACTATTTCCTTTAAAAACAAAACTGCTTAATGACTCATCTTCTCTGTGCCAGGTAAGTATTTTTTTCCCAAAAACTGTTAACCACTTTCTATGTCTTATTGTTTGTAAATAATTTGTCCACGTCCTACATTTCATCTTGGGTAAGTGAAAGAAATTCATCAATATATTTCTAAGGGCTGTGAATCTTCACTGCCCTCTTGTATACATTGAATGGCAGGGAAGAAAGGGAAGTGTGGATGAAGGAGCAGGCAATGTAAGAAAGAATCTGATGACCTTAACTTTGAACTTGTATGATGGAATTTACAAATTAACTTTACCTACCATTAATAACAGTTCAGAGATATAGGCATTGTGAGAGGGGAATTTTAAAGGATGTCTTTATAAGAGGGATGTGAGAGTCACCTAAGAAATCATGCTATGCATGATTTCCAAAGCACATTAATTCACCCTAATATAATATAAAATTGGCTTTTCTAGAGCACATCTAGCAATAGGAAAATAATTTCTGTTTAGGTAAGAGCACATCATCTTTGAGCACTTTAAATTACCATGAGTAAAGTTCAAATTATGACCTGGAAAAAAGTCATCATCAATATTTTTTTTATACTTGTAGTCATTAAAAGTGATTAAAGAGCTCTCATCTATAGAATTTTTTAAGAAATGGTTTCAATTTGTATTTTTCTTTGAGATTAATATTATTCTTGGCATTCTAAATGAACTGTTCAATGTCATACAACAAGTAAAGTAGGAAATTAAAATCTTCAGAGCAAATGAACAAAAGTGACTGTACTTATATTGGAAGGAAACTTAGAGTTTCAGTTGCCCAACACCTTCATCTTTCATTCTTAAAAATGAAGGTATTTATTCATGAGAATTGCCAAAATTTACCAAGCCAGTCAGTGATAGCAGAGGCAATAAACTCATCAACATTTTTAGTCTTCTGACAATATATTCTTTTGGAGCAAAGAAGTGATTTGAAAGTTCCTCCTGTTCTATCTATAAACCCTTTAACATGAGGGTAAAACACTTCAAAGATGAAATAAAATATCATCCATTAAGGCAATCTCAATACTTTGGGATATAAAATGTAAACTTTATCTTTACCTTAATACTGAGTCCTGGAAGGAAATACCTTTTCAAGAAGTCAACTCCAAAAACAATCCTATTAGCAAGGAAAAGAGAACTTCAAGTTATACAGGATTTTGAGGTCATTAGAACCCATGAAGAGTAAGGAAAAGAAGGTCCCATCTTTTTCTTGTCAGCCCTAAGAGCCCAACTTTCAACTAACTAAAGAAACCAAATTTGATCACCACTTTAGAAGCCTTTCCCATGCTTTTTTCTTATCCCTTTCCTCTCTTCAAGAATATCACTACTCTGGCTTCTTATGCCATAGATTAGTTCTCCTTTTGAAATGTATTTAAATAGAATAATAAAACTTGAATACTTTGTGTTTTACTATCCTTAACCAAGGTTAATTTGTAAAATTATAATTCTCTGCTTCCAGTGCACACTTTTACATTTATTATGAATTCTTAATTTATTGAATAAAAATAACATTTTGACTCTGCATATTCTGAACTCGATTTCTGTGAAGTGAAAACAACTTTTCAGATATATTCAGTTGTATATTTGTTGTTTTGACCTCTTATTGACATCTTTCTCAATGAGTCAATAGAATGAAACTCTCCTCATGCACCTTTTAACCAGTTCCTCACTTTACTAGAAGAATTTGCATTCCCATTATGGTACTGTTTGTCTCATTTTGATTGACATGGGGCTGTCTCTGTAATTGTGACAGATGCCTGAAGATCAAGATATGTATTTGAGAAGAAACAGAATTCCTAACGACTGAGGTAGAATTGGATAATCAAACCTATGTTCTTTTCATTGATAATTTATTCTTTCTTATACAGGTACTTGAAGATAAGTCCCTTCCAAAGTCAATGAATAAGAAACATCATTCTCAAGTGACAGAACTTGTATTGCTGGGACTCTAGTTCTAAGGAGTTCCAACCATTCTTGTTTGTCATATTTTTACTACTTTAAGCAGGAATCCTTCTGGGAAACTTTCTCATCATCCTCATTGTGACCTCAGATGCCTGCCTTCCTACTCCTATGTACTTTGTCCTTGCAAATATCTTTTACAGATATATGTCTACCCTACATCCGTATGACCAAAATGAGTGCTGACTTTCTGGTAGAGTACAAGATTATTTCTTTTGAAGACTGGTTTAAATTTTCTTTCTTTTTTCACCCATTTGGTGGTGATGAAATGGTGCTTCTTTTATTCATGGCTATGATTATTATATTGCTATATGCAAACCTCTCCACTACATGACAATCATGAGCCACCACATGTGTGCTATTCTGCCCTCCTCCAGTGGTGTGTTGGCCTCATCCATACTTCTAGCCATTTGTTATTTACTTTAACTTGCCTTTCTCTGGTACTAATCTAGCTGATAGCTTTTTCTGTGACCTCTGTCCAGTGGCCAAGTTGGCTGGCTTAGACAGAAATGTTATCAGCCTAGTATTAGTTGCAAATATCAGCTTTCTTTCTAAGAGTTCCTTTCTCCTGGTCATGTCTTTCACTGTGATACTTATCACAGTTATAAATTGTTCCTCTGCCAGCATGGCAAAGGCCAGCTTCACAAATTTATTTGCTGTCTTAATTTGCTTCTTTCTTATTGTGGTCATATTATATTTTGGTCCATTTGTCTTCATCTAAATGTGGCCCTTCGGTAGTTATTCAGTGGACAAGGTTCTTGCTGTATTCTACACCATCTTTACTCCTATTCTAAATATGGTTTTTAAAACTCTACAGAACAATAGGGGAAGGCATTTTTGACAAATTGAAGAGCACATATCTGAAACCTACTCAGGTTTCTGTAGCCTAAAGAAATATTCTTTCCCAGGAAGTAAATTGAATTAGATGATTCTTATAACTTTAGTATTGTTAATTGAATGTCACAAATGGAAATGGTGTGGTGTTAAAGCATATCATTTTGCCCAAAGGAAAGAAGTGAATGGGAAACACAAATGAATGGTTAATAGTGATAATAAAAATATACAGAATACATGCTACCAATTTTGTTAAACAAAATTCACATTTTATTTAGCTAAAAATAAACTGTACAAAAATTTTCTTCACCAAAAATAGCAGCAATAGTTTTGTATTATTCCTAGGTAAACCACAAAACATTTGTTTTTGTAGGCTTTCCAGATTTTGCTTATAAATCAAAATGAGGCAGAAGGTAACAGTCATGGAAATAAAAAGAAGAAAAGAGTCAAATCAGTTTTCTGTGTCCATGGCCTCTTGATTCTGTCTTGACAATGAAATAGAAGTATCCAACACCTACCTGCTAAAAAAGTTATGAAGGAGTCTGCTCAACAAAGGAAAGTAAACAGCAACAACCAGATGTGTAAAAAGGCATTGGAACTTTAACTGTAACTTACCCCTTTAGGTTCATTTCATAAAGACAAAATCTACACTGAAACTCTTGCTTGGCAAGTTCAGTTTCTCTCATTCTCTGTAAATTCCCTTAACTGTCTAATACAAATTTTTAACAATATATTTAAAACTCATACTAGTTAAAATCAGTGGTGAGCTTCATTGTGACATTTTACAAAATGTACTCCTTTCCTTCTGCATCTCCTCAAAATTTATTTCTTCAAAGTACTGATAACTGAACTGATAATCAGCCAATTGGATCCACAGTGATGATAAACATTATGTTTAAGATGACTTAACTAAAATAAATCTAGAGTGCCACTAACAGAGATCAGACAGAAATGAAATGTGGCAGTTTCAGTGCTGTCTTCTGGAAGAATAGATGGGTCTTCAAAGCATGAGAGTTCAAACAGGGATCCTTAAAATAAGTAGATTATTAATGACTAATGTTTTCAATGGGAGACTGATAGGGAAAGATATTCAGTGATTAAGCATCTGACATACACCTTACAGTTTTTCCTCCAAATAGAAGAAGCCCATTTGAAAAGCCTCTGAGGTATTTTCAATGGTCTCTGAATTACTTGTAGGAAGCTCTGACCTAGTTGTATTGAGTTTGATATATGAATTCACCATTAAATCTAGATCATGTTTTCTTTCAAAATTCATATTACACAAAACCAAGTTATTTGACGTTTGTTCAGTCAAAATGTTCCTCAGATATGCTTTCAGTCACTTTCATCCATTTTCACAGTGTTCATTCTCAACCTTCATCACAAGAAGAATACATAAGGCCTTCAACAATGCATAAACATTAGGGGAAAAACTTGATGTGAGTCAGATAGAGGGCTTCATAAATGGTGGGTGGAAGCTATATATCTTACCCTCTGTGTTTCCACTTGATTCTCCAACAATGACGCTTGGCTGAGAGTGTGTCAGGATTAGGTAAGTCACTTCTGTACATATCAGCATTGTCTTCCTCAGATGTATTGAATTTGAGCTGTACCATGACAGAGCGCACCAGAGATAAACATTTGGAGAATATATCGTTGTGTTCCTGAGTAATGTGCTCCATTGTTGGAAAATTTAGGGTTTCTTTGTGGTAGCTCTCAGAGGTTAGTTGAGATTCTAGGTTACCTTACTGAGCCCTGTGGAATTTGCTCAGGAGTTTCATTTGAATATCAAATTTGGTTGCCAAATGTGTGGCTTCCTCAAACCAAAATTCATGATAAACTTCAATATTTTCCATCATTTCACTGAGTGTATGTAGCACTGCTGTCAGACTGCTGGCTGCAAAGAAGACATCAGAGGTTTGCTCCTGGAGATTTTTCGCAAAAGTTCCTGTAAAAGACAGGACATTCCTAAGAACAACAATGGTAACAATGAAATCAAAATCTGTTACAACACTACTGAGTACAAATGCTCTGCGACCTATACTGTTACTCCATCTAACACTTGTGTCACTATTTATATCATCTAAACATAAAACAAGTGCTTGCAGGAGATCCACTAACATTTCAAAAGCATCAGGCTTGTCTGTCCACTGGCAATGGCAAATTTCTTTCAGTTCATTCCCCTTTTCTTCATTTCTCTGAAAAACGACAGAAATTAAATTGTCAAATTCTGAAAGTAGGTTCAGCGATCAATGGAAAATAGAAGAAACTTCCTCAATCATTCCCAATGCAACAGATACCCCCGCCACAGGCTCTGATTTTGCTAATCACATATTTAAGGCACAGGAAGAGCAGATTGTTTAGACAGCTTGGGGATATTTCTCTAGAAATCTAGAAGCAAAAACTGTCATTTTTTGAAGAAAATCCCCTGGACACAATGTAAGCCTGTTCAGTTTAGTACCCATGTTTAGTACCCATTTCTCAGTTATGTTAGTGTGAAATTTCACAGCCCAAATTTCTCATGCTGGAAATTTTAACATTCTCTTCCTTCTACCATAAGTGTTTAAATTTTTTGTTTCTGTTTGCTACTTTTATTTTTTAAATAAAATATTTTTAAGATATAGAATTAATTTCTTAATGGGAAAATGTCAATTAATTATAAGTAGTATTTAAAAAAATCCCTTTTGTGTGAGGGTTAAAAACACTGTAAGGATTAAGACCAATGTGTGAGGGTTAAAGCTTTGGACAGTGGCCCAACCCCTGGATCAGCTATTAGCTCATAGAGCCCTTTGTTTCTCTGCTCATTGTGCCTTGTATCTAATTCATAAAGTCCTTGGCCCAGCACACATGGTCTCTGGCACAGCAGAAATGATTCTGAGGAGTTGCATTCTGTGTAACATTTGATGATGACAGTAGTGTATGAATAACTCTACAAATGAAAAATAGCCATGTTTGCTTGCCTGTTTGTCTGGAGCAGACTGGGACTGTGCCGGTACGAGCAACCTTCCATCTCCTTCTAAGTTTTTCTTCTGCTTACCTCACTTGTGGGCTCAGTGCACAAATGGCACAGTCAGCAGAATGTGATGTGTTTTCCCACTGCTCACATGGCTGAGGAGATAGGGAGTATGGACCCTGGGTGGTGCCCACCATATGTGTGATCTGGTGTAGCTGAGTGGCTATCTCTGAAGTGTATGTGTCCAGATGTGACACCCACCAATGAAGCACTGCTAGGTTTCTGTAGCAGGTCGAGTCAGCAAAAGGGGAAATGAAGCCCCATGCTTCTGCTGTATGGGTGGGATGGGTGTTCTTGTCTTTTTTATGAGATACCACCCAAGAAATGTTGAAATAAGAGAAGGAAATTCACCAGTTGTGTGAGCTACTGCAGCAGTTGTATGTGCAGCTGGAGTGCCAACCCGTGTCAGTTAGTTGTACGCATGAGGAAGAAAAATTGAAACCCATTCGACAAGCTCATCTGGTCATGATGCAAAAGGTAAAACATGATCAGGACATGGAGCACGGGGGATACCCCATTGGGCAACCACACATGGTGCAGCATATCATATCCAATCCCTATATGCAAACAGAACTGGTGAAATTGGGGCGGCAATTTCAGCAGAAGGTGGAAGAGCCCATAGCTGCGTGGTTGCTGCGCCTGTGGGACATGGGTGTGGATGGCATTGTGTGCTCCAGGACTGAGATAAAAAAGTTAGCCTCACTTATTAGCCATCCTCTGCTGGGCCAGCATCTCTTAAATGTGCAGCAGCATGCTGGGGAAAACCCAGTCACACATTGATGGAGTGACTCCAAACAGCAGTGTGTATGGTCTGGAATAACACAAGGAAGTTGCAGGACTCAGTGAGCTGGTAGACTACATACACCGACCTTGTACAAGTAGTCCAGGAAATGGGCATGTGCTGTCTTTTACCCTAATAACCAATGAGAAATTCATGAATTGAAGAAGACCCTAATAACCAATGAGAAGAAGTTCATGAGAAGTTCATGAGTCAGATAAGGGACCTGCTCATTCAACATGCTATTGCTCCCTCGTTTAGGTCCCTGATGGCTATCTTGACCCGGTATGTGGGGCACCTGATCCATGAAGTAACAACCATGATAGCTAGTCTCGGTGAAGCCAAGAGCCAATGGACCAAGGTCTGTCTGGTGGTGACAAGGAGAAATGCACCCCGTCTCATAAAACAGCTAAGTCCGCAGGCCAAGAATATAAAAGAGGCCCTGGGTAGGTCATGCAAAACAATGGTTTAGTAGTTGCCAGGGTAAAACCAACTAAAATAGATGGGCAACTGAACATGGTCTTATTAGACCTTTGGAGATAGCTAGAGCCTGCTCAGTGGTGAGCAGGAAGAGCCCAGAAACTGCAGCAGGTCAGGGAAACTGTGCAACTCAGTGACTACCTGCTAGAGGGAGGACCCCAGGTGCTACAAGGAGCCAGTGTTTACCTTTACATAGGAAGCAGGCCATGGTGTCCAAGAGGGGGATCCTCAGAAAGGCCAGAGGCCCTACATGGAGCTAGCAAACCACTGGTCCCCACAAAATGTGCACTATGTCTGGCCCTTGTAGATATGGTTGCAGAATGCACACTTCTTTATGGACAACCGGATAAATTCACAGGCATCTATGCCTACGTGGACAGTTATGGTTATACCGGACAAGGCACCTGTGGCTCGTCCAGACAAAGGTCATGTTGGAAATTGGATGATTGCCCCCACAAATGTACACTGTGAGCATTTCTACCATCCCAGAGTATATACTGAGTGTAAATGTGTTGAGAAACTTGACCCTGCAAGCCACTATTGAATTCCATCTACAAGTACTTACAGTGAAACCCGTGGTGTGGGTATGTGCTAACACACCCTTGTGGTGTTGCCTGAATCCTGGAGGAGAGTGATCATAAAACAG
>PVKH010004317.1:0-23552 GCA_004027955.1 Chaetophractus vellerosus
GATTATTACACAAGACTGTGGCTCTTTCCCCAGCCCTGGCAGAGTACAAAGGCAAGAGAATATTCATTGGTCCCTGGGGCAACATGGGGAGCTTCAGCTGCAACAGATTACAGTGCCAACTACATCTTCTGCTCCTACTATGCAACCAGCAAGGGAGAAATGGCAAGACAGCCCTAAACTAAAGAGAGAAACTGCACCCAGAATAAATACATCTAGTAAGCCAGATACCAAGAAACCAACAAAAATTACAAGAAGATATAGCCCTGTCAAAGGAACAAGATAAACTTCCAGATGACCTAAAGGAGTTGAGAAGTTGAGAAAACTAATCAGAGATATTAAAAGATATCTCCTTAATAAATTCAATGAAATGGCTAAAGATGGCTATTAAGAAGACACTGGGTGAGCACAAAGAAGAATTTGAAAGCATACATAGAAAAATAGCAGATCTTAGGGGAATGAAGGTCACAATAAATGAAATTAAAAATACATTGGAGGCATATAACAGCAGATTTGAGGAGGTAGAAGAAAGGATTAGTGAGCTTGAAGAAAGGCCTCTGAAAGTGAACATACACAAGAACAGATGAAGAAAAGAATGGAAAAAATTGAACAAGGTCACAGAGAACTAAATAACAGCAAGAGACAGGCAAACATACATGTCTTGGGTGTCCCAGAAAGAGAAGAGAAGGAGAAAAGAGCAGAAGGAATATTTGAGGAAATAATGGTAGAAAATTTCCCAATCCCATTGAAGGACATAGATACCCATGTCCAAAAGAACAATGTACTACCATCTGAATAAATCCAAATAGAGATACAAACTAATCTGAATGTGAAATTCCAAAGACAGAGAGAGAATTCTGAGAGCAGCAGGAAAAAAGTGATACATGACATGCAAGGGATACCCAATAAGATTAAGTGCCAATTTCTCATCAGAAACCATGGAGGCAAGAATGCAATGGTATGATATATTTAAGATACTGCAAGAGAAAAACTGCCAGGCATGAATCTTATATCCAGCAAGTTTGTTTTTGAAAAATGAGGGTGAGTTTAGATTATTCAAAGAGACTGAGAGAGTTTGTAACCAAGAGACTGGCTTTGCACAAAATACTAATGGAAGTATTACAGCCTGAAATGAAAACACAGGAGAGAGAGGGTTGGAAGAGATTCTAGAAAAGAAGATTATATCAGTAAAAGTAACTAAAAGTATAAAAAGAGTGGTGAAAATAAAATATGACAGAAAAAGCCCAAAGGTCAAAATGGGTGAAATAAGAACTGCTTTATAGTAATTACATCGAATGTTAATAGATTACACTCCTCAGTCAAAAGGCACAGACTGATGGAATGGATAAGAAATATGAGCCATCTATATGCTGTATACAAGAGACTCACCTTAGATACAAGGGCAAAATAGATAGAAAATAAAAGCCTATAAAAATATATTCCACACATGTAGCAACAAAAAAAAAGATGGGATAGCAACATTTATATCAGAAAAAAATAGACTTTAAAAGCAAAACTGTTATTAGAGACAAGTAAGGACATTATATAAATAAAAGGAATAATTTACCAGGAAGAAATAATAATCATAAATGTATATGCACCAAACCAGAATGCTGCAAGTTAAATGAGGCAAACAGGGGCAAAACTGAAGGGAAAAATACATATCTCTACAATAATAATTGGAGACTTAAATACACCACTCTCAGCATTGGACAGAATATCTGGACAGAGGATAAATAAAGAAACAGAGAGCTTGAATAATATGATAAGTGAACTAGAACTAACAGATATCTATAAGGCAATGCACCCCAAAAGAGCAGGATATACATTCTTTTAAAGTACTCATGGACCCTTCTCCAAGATAGACCATATGTTGGGTCACAAGACAAATCTCAATAAATTTAAAAAGATTGAAGTTATACAAAACACTTTTTCTGATCATAACAGAATGAAGATGGAACTCAATAATGGATGGAAAAAGGGAAAATTCATAAATATATGAAGATTAAACAATACACTCTTAATCAGTCAGTCAAAGAAGAAGTTGCAAGAGAATTCAGCAAAAATCTTGGGACAAATGAAAATGAGAACACAACATATCAAAATCTATAGGACACTGAACAGGTAGTGCTGAGAGGGAAATTTATAGCCCTCAATGCTTACACTGAAAAAGAAAAAAAGAGCTAACATTGAAGATCTAACTGCACACCTGTAAAACTAATAAAAGAACAGCAAACTAATCCCAAACCAAGACAAAGGAAAGAAACAGTAAAGATCAAAGCAGAAATAAAATGAGATAGAGAACAAAAAAAAAGCAATAGAGAGAATCAACAAAACCAAAAGTTGTTTCTTTGAGAAGATCTACAAAATCGATAAAACCTTAGCTATACTGACAAAGAAAAAAAAGAGAAAGCATTTAAATAAATAAAATCAGAAATGAGAGGGGGGGTGTTACCACTGACCCCCGAAGAAATGAGAGAGATCATAGGAAGATACTATGAGCCACTGTATGCAAAAAAATTAGACAATGTAGAGGATAGATGGACAGATTCCTAGAAATACACAAACTGCCTACACTGACTTTAGAAGAAATAGAAGACCTCAACAAAACAATCACAAGTGAAGAGAGAGATTGAAACAGTCATCAAAACCTCCCAAATATGAAAAGCCAGTGCTTTTGCACTTCAAAGATCTTTGCAAAAAGGGAGAAAGGGCAGCCAACTTAATGGGAGAAAATATTTGGCAATCACATATCCGATAAGGTTTTAATGTCTATGTTAAACAGAGATATCATACAATTCAACAATAAAAAGACAAACTACCCAATTAAAAAATGGACAAAAGACTTGAAAAGACAAATGTCCAAAGAAGAAATACAAATGGTGAAGAAGCACATGAAAAAATGTTCAAAATCACTAGCAATTAGGGAAATGCAAATCAAAACTACAATGAGATATCATTTTACACCTATTAGATGGCCACTATTAAAGAGAAAACTGTAAATGTTGAAGAGGATGTGGAGAGACAGAAATGCTTATTCACTGTTTGTGGGAATGTAGAATGGTGCAGCCACTGTGCGGAACTGTTTAGCAATTCCTAAGGAAGTTGAATATAGACTTGCCATGTCACCCAGCAATACCCTTACTAGGAATATACCATTACTCAGGTATATACTGAGAGTGGAGATATGAACAGACATGTGCACACCGATGTTCATAGCAGAATTATTCACAATTGCTAAAAGTTGGAAATAACCCTGGTGTCCATCAACTGATGAATGGATAAACAAATTGTGGTTTGTACACAGGATGGAATATTACGCAGCATTAAGAAGAAATGAAGTCATGAAGCATATGACAACATTGACGAACCTGCAGGGCATTATGTTGAGTGAAGCAAGCTAGACACAAAAGGACAAATACTGTATGATTATGAACTAAACATACTATGTAAACTTATGTAGTTAATCTTTAGAATATAGGTCACCAGGAAATAGAAAGAGGATAGAGATGGAAAGCTAAGAGTTAATATGTGCAGAATTGTTAAAAAGGCTGTTTGTAAATCTTTGGAAATAAATAGAAATGGTTAAAGCATATCATGGTGTTTGTAACTAGCAGTGCTATTGTATGGTTTTGACAGTGGTTGAAAAGGAAAGTTTAAGCTAGGTCATGTATATTACTAGAATGAAAGCTAAAAACAGTAACATGGGACTTTATAAGATTGTAAAATCTCATATAAAACATGAATATGGGTGATATTGCATATATAGGATCGTTTTTACAAAATATAAATACAAATATACTAGAGAGAAGGAAAAAGAAGAGCAGCTATATACGGTGGGTGAGGCATATAGAGATTTTAGAGGGGATGAGTTTTGTTTGTTTGTTGGTTATTATTATTGTAAAATATTGCAGCCTCTGTGGAAAAGAATTTAGTGGTTCCTCAGGAAGCTAAATACAGAACTGCCATATGGTACAGCAATTCCTCTACTAGGAATATATCCAGAAGAACTGAAAACTGTGACATGAACAGACATCTGCACACTGATATTCATAACGGCACTATTCACAATTGCCAAAAGATGGAAACAACCCAAGGGTCCATCAACCAATGAATGGATAAATGAAATGTGGTATACACATACGATGGAATACTATGCTGCTGTAAGAAGAAATGAAATTGAACACATATGATAACATGAATGAATCTTGAGGCCATTATGCTAAGTGAAATAAGCCAGACACAAAAGGACAAATATTGCATGGTCTCACTAATACGGACTAATTATGAAGAATAAATGCATGGAGTTAACGCCTAGAATATAGGTTACTAGGAAATAAGAGGAGGGCTCTGAAGGAGTACTGATACTTAATGTATATGGACGTTTTAATTTACTTGACTATAAATGTGTGAAAATGGATAGAGTTGATGATAGTACACTATAGTGAATAGTGGCTGATTTATAAAAGCGATTGTGGCTAAAAAGGGTAGTCTAGGGATGTAAATGTCAATTGAAAGAAAGCTAGAGAATAATCTAGGGACTGAATAACACAGTAAACCCAGAGATGGATGAAAATTGTGATTAATAGTACAAATGCAAGAATGTCCTTCTGTGAGCTAGAACGGATGTACATCACTATTGCAGAGTGGTGAGAATGTGGAGAAGCATGGGACAAATGCAATTAATGTAACCTATGGACTATAGTTAACAGCAATACTGTAATATTCTTGCATCAATGCTAAAGATATACTACTGATATATTAATATAATAGGGGGTATGGGAAAAATATGCCAAATGGACGCTATGGACCATAGTTACTGGTAATAATCTGATGATATTATTTCACAATCTGAAACAGATGTTCCACAACAGTGTGGCGTGTTGGTGAAGGTTTGTTGTATGAGAATTCTACAAATGTGGATGATTGTTTTGTAAGTTCACAACTTTGTAATAAAAATATATTGAAAAATAAGATAAAATAAATGATCTCAGTTTAGTTGGAGCTCCATATGGTAAAATAATAGATATTTTCTTTCTATCAGCTTTATTATAGCTCTAAATGGTAACATGTCTTTGGTAGGGAAAGATTTCTTAAATAGGGAACAAAAACACTAATTACAAAGAGACATGTTGATACATTGGATTATACTAATATTAAAAACAGCTATTCATCAAAAGAAACAATGAAGTGAGTGAAAGTCAATCTACAATTAAAGTCAGTATACTAAACACAAAAGATTGTACATATGCACTGAACTCTAGTTGATGAAGTTATTTCCCATGGTAGTATGAATTAGAAATTCTGTTACATGCTATACATATATACTGGAATTGAATAATAAAGTAAATGGAATCTGAGAACCGGACTTCTTACTGTAGGAGTGGGAGGTTACAAATAAGTAAGCAGAGAAAGCTAGAACGGTCCATGCAGCACTGGATGATAGTCAAAGTTATCAGTATGACTCAGGTTTTGCTGCACAATTTAGATGGAGATGGTTACATACAGAAATATATAGATTGATATGTCTGTACATACAGGTTCGTATACAAACATATATTTCTTTGCCCTATGAACTGAAGGACATTGAAGCAATGACTCTTCAGTGGGAATGAGTGCACTTAGTGCCCAGATCTTGATTTCTAATTCAATTATCCAATGAAAGGAGTCAGGGCTCCTTGGCAAAAAGGCTGTTATAGGACCAGGGGAGAAAATATGTAAGAAGAGCCCAGAGTATATCTTGCAGTGACAGAAAGTAAATGCTAAAAAGGAAAAAAGGAAAACACCACAATGATGGGGGTATGCCAAAGGGATGTAGAAGCCAAATGAAAGATCTTCCAATTTGTAAAGTTAGAAAAATTTGAGCAACAAAATAAATAATGAAATTTTGGATTGTTTCATTAAAGTATAAAATAAATATCCATAAATCCATATTGATATGATTAAAGGAATGAATGGACAAACAAACACATGGGAGAGAAGAAACAAATCTCTTATACAGAAAAATTCCAAATAACTTATATAGATACTGTTCTCTCAAAGAGGTGGAGCATTATTTTCCACTCCTTAAGCATGGTCTGTGTGTCGTGACTTCCTTTCAAAGAGTACAACATGGGAAGGAAAAAAATTATTAACTTTACAGTGGAGAGAACCTGACAAACACTACCTCAGCCATGTGATCAAGGTCGAAGGTATATACTCTTGATAGCATGTGAAGAAAATGGCTTCTTACCTCCTTGGCCTTCCTCCCAAAAATCAATAATCCCAGTCTAATAATAAAAAATCAAACAAATTCCAGTTGAGGGACATCCTACAAAATACATGACCAGTACTCCTCAAAACTGCCAATGTCATGAAAAACAAGGAAAGTATGAGATACTGTCACAGCCAAGAGGACACGTAAGGAGACATGGCCAGAAAAAGTAATGAGGTTTTATGCGAATATTCTCACTGTCCTGATTTTGTGATAATCAGGGTAGGCTAAACATGTGCTATATTAGAAACCATGCATGTGTCCCCAGACCTAGTTTTTCTCCCTAGGTCTGGTTTTTAGAATGCTGGTGACAAGCTAAGGCTGATTTATTATATGACCATCCTGTATGGGAAAAGACTGTAACTCTAGGTATCTTTGGTCAACCTTAAGAGATATAGCAGGGGGATGGATGTTGCTCAAATGGTTGGGCATCCATCTCCCATATGGAGGGACCTGGGTCCGATCCCCGGGACCTCCCAGTAAAAATTTAAAAAAGAAAAATATAGAAGATGCATAGGCCACAAGGCCCCATGTGCAGGTACACCATTAGGCCCCGTGTGCGGGTGCACCACCAGGTCCCACAAGCCACATAGCAAGATGATGATGTAACAGGAGAGTGACACAAGGGAGAGCCAAGATGAGACACTCCGAAAAAACAGGAACTAATGTGGCACAGGCTGTGGGATGCCTCTCTCCTACATGGGAGGTTCTGAAAATCGAATCCCACTGAAGACAGGAGGAGAGGGATGAGAAGAGACGGCAGTAAATGAACACAGAGAGTTGCCCTGAAGATGGACACAAAAACAGCAAAAACGGGGGTGGGGGGATAAAAATGGATAAAAGTAAATAAATAGATAAATAAATTCTTTAAAAAATGTATACGGGAGTAAGATACGACTATAGTTAGTAGTAATACTTTGACAATGCTCTTTCATAATTTGTTAACAAATGTTTCATAATAATGCAGGATGTTTGGGGGGGGTGGGAGCCCTGTAAGATGTTGTGCATATTTGTTTTGAACTTCATGATGTTTACTGAACACATCTTGTTTATGTATGTTCATGTATGAATGATATACTTCAATAAATTGTTTTTTAAAAAAAGTAATGAGGTTTCCTAGGTGGGATCCTGGAATGTAAAACAGAAATTATATAAAAACTAAGGAAATCTGAATAAAATGTGGGTTTTAGTTAATGATAATTTATCAGTATGGGTTCATTAATTTGATATATGTATTATACTCTTGTAAGATCTTAATGATAGGGGAAACTGGATACCAGGTATATATGTTGGAACTCCCTGTACTGTCTTTGCAATTTTTCTGTAAAGTTAAAAGTGTTCTAACAAATAAAGTTTACCTTTTTGAAAAGTCAAGCTACAAAATGAAAGAAGGTATTTGTTACTCTTATATCTGACTATATATGTCCATAATATTATAAAGAAATTGTATGGATTAGTGGGGAAAAATAGATAACCCAATAGAAAATGGTCAAAAAAGCTTGAACAGGTACTTAACAAAAGAGGATATCCACATAGCCAATAAACATATGAAACGGTGTTCAGTCTCATTAATTATCAAGGAAATGAAAATCCAAGGCACAATTAAATATCACAAAATAGACACGAAAATGGTAAAATTAAAATGCTTGACAATATCAATTATTGGTATATGACTTTTATGTATGGTTTTTGGGAATATAAATTGATACTTTCACTTTAATAAATTATTTAGCAGCACATAATAAAGCTGATCATATACATATCCTAAGACCCAACAATTCCACTCTATGTTGTGGCCCATCAGAAATGCTTGCATATATGCAGTAAAGACGAAAAAAAGGTTTATAGCAGGATTATTCTAATAGCGCAAAATTGGAAAGAACCCAACGTCCATCAATAACAGAATGGATAGGTAAACTGTAGGATATTTATACAATGGTACATTATGCAGTGACATAAAAAGAATGAACTGTATCTACGTGTACCCTGCAATCATATTAGTGAAGGTACACAAAAAGACTTACTGTATGATTCCAGATATATGAATCTGAAAGTAAGACATCTAATCTGTGATTTTAAAAGTCAAGGTTGTGATTATCGTTGGGCAGAAGTAGGGCAGAAAATGAGGGGGGGAGGGAATGGTGGAGGCTGGTAATGATTTCTATGTTGGTCTACAGGGTAGTTAAATGGGTTTGTTCACGTTGAAAAAAGCATTGACCTGCCCTTGCATGACTTCTACACTTTTCTGTATGTCTTTATATTTTAAATACATACAAGTGGAACTAGAAAAAAATGCTGCTATGCCAAACTATAAAATTATTTAATAATTAAGCACCTGATCACAAGCATTAAGAACAGGCAAAGTATAGTATATATTTGTAACTTCAATGCTTTATTAAAAACGGAAGCAGTTCTCTGATGAAATTTAGTCCTATTTCCCAAAACTTGTTAAAAAGTCCTGATGATGTTTTTATCAAAAAAAATTAAAAATAAAAGAATAGTTGTCATGCATTATGTGAAATCATAGTTGAGTATCATTTCATCTAGAATTTCTCAAGCTTTGTAAGGTCTCATGTAATATATGACTGATTTCTGGTTGTTTTTATGGTAAACTTCTTTTCTGGGAAGGGATAAATTACAGTGGATAAGCATGATTTTATTTCATGAAAGATTACCAATGCATTAAAATATGAAGGGAATGACTAAGCAAATGCCCAGTCCTTAATTCTTTCTTTGCAGTTGTTTAATCTTCCAAGATTACTTTAACAAGGACTTTAGGACCAAGAGCTTATTTGTTTAAATAGATAGTAAAAAGGAAATGATAAACTGCATCTTGAAAACTAAAAATGATGGCAGAACTGAACTATTTAAAAGATAATTACACTATTTGTCTAATATATACAGTCCATTCACCTCTTCGAATTGCCTAAATATTTCTGAAACAGCCATTCTCCCTTTCTATGCACACAGATAATTTTTTATGCTGTATAATAATCTGAGCTGTGTTCAACCTCATACAGACACACATGCATAAATATAAGTAGAATTCCACACCTTTCACTGTGTCTTCACTATTGCCTATCACCATCAAAGTCAAACTTGTCTTAAATATAAGTAGTCATATTTCATGGACATGTTTCTGTTTCAAGCCGAAAGAACTTCTTCAGATAAATATATCAACCTTCTCAATTTCTGGGAATCATTAGCCCTAATTATTCTTTTAGATTCTGAAGTATTTTCACTTTTAATTTTTCCATATTAAATACAAAACCTTTTAAGAGGCTGCAGCTAACACCTTAGATGACAGGAAGATGCAACCGGCATGAGCTAGGGTGCCAGAATGAGATTCCAGATGGGGAGAGGCTCAAAGACAAATGTTTCACAGTGTTTTACAAACCCTGCTCACACTCACAATGTTTCCATTCATTAAAGTTAAATCTCTCATATTATAGTTAAAACCCATTTATTCATTCTGAACTCCCAGAAGAAATGGAGAAAAATGATACTTACATACAAAGGTAAAATTCTTAGGGAATGTCTACTATGAAGATCTTGCTCCTTTTTACACAGTCTAAATCTAAGATCTTTATCTGCCCCTGCAGCTCTATTTTTGACACACAGATCATCATCGCTGCCCTCTTCTGAATCATTACTAGTATTATTAATGTAAAGCTGTTACTTAGTCGTTATCATTTTCTGCATCAGTCAGTCTGTAAGTTTCAGTGTTTGACACATTCATTAGGTTATAGGCTATAGATTCCACAGTCCCAAAATAGGAAATAACATTTCCAAAAAAAAATTGTATTCTTTGAGGGACATAATCCTTACAATATTATAATGTTAGGTTCTATTTACTGAGAAACAATGCTTTCTTGTCATATTCTTGAAAATTCTCCGATTTCTATATCTGAGTATAAGAAAAGTAACAGAGTGTATATTGAGTCTAATCTCATTTTATATAGATGTGGGAACTGGGGGTTCCTTTCCAAAAACTGAATCTATAAATGAAGAGCCTAGAATCTTGCCTTGCTGACACAATTTTTCAAGTGTTATTTAGTAGTGAATAAGAACCATTCATTTTCCGATCATCTTTGCCAAGTGAATGTTTCATTGTTTGGCTGAGCTGACAGAAGACATGAAAGCGAAAGAGGCAATGCTCAGGAGCACAGTTACTGATAAATAATTACAACAAGGGCATTATAATTATTTAATTAAATCTGCGCATGGAGAGAGATTATGAGTCTTTCTCTTTGCTACCTCATTTAGATGATACTAGTCATTAACCAATTTAGCTGGAGTCAGCGCCTAAATGTCCACTTGCTCCACTTTATCTTTGAAACCTGTGCAGTCAGCAGCCATGGCTACATGCTCTGTATCCCACTGCTGGTGAGGGAAGGCACACTCCCTAATAGCTTAAGGAGACACTTGGATGTCTTAACTACCCATAACCCTCCCATAAACATTCTCTGGGAATCTGAAGATTTTCCTTGGAAACATAGTGTCCAGAAATTGGACACTTATTAAGAATAAATGCTTAATAAATGCTTTTATTAAGAACACACTGAAATTTCTGCCAAAGAATAGAAATTAGCAGAATACAGGTCTGTCTGAAGCTCCATTTTAAAAGGTTTCTCTTCTCATGTATTAAACGCAACTGGTCATCCATATGGCAGCACAATACCATCAACCCCAAAGACAACTCTGTAGTAAGACTCCAGCATACCAATGCTTCAAGTCCCATGAATTCAAGCATTTCCATTTAAAAAATGTAAAAGGGAACTACATTCTTATTACAGAAGAGATTGTTGGGACAGAGGAGATAAGAGTGGAGAAACAATGGTCTTTTTTCCTTTGCTATTCTTTGAGGGACATAATCAACACAATTCTGCAGTTTCACTTAGTTTCTAAAAAAATGTAACAAATACTCTGTTTCTGAAATCAGCTTGAAATATAACATCTTGGCAAATCAATAAAGTGGGACAGGCACAGTCCCTGAGAAAAATAAGACAACTTGAGCTGTGGTTACATAAAAAATGTGATTCTTGGACTTGGCTACATTGTTGATAGTTTAATATGATACAGCCACCCACATTGGTGGGTTATCTCCAGAACTTTGAGGATAAATAACAATATTTGAAATTTCATGCAATCTAAAAATCTATGTAGGACAGTCCTCTGGTCTTTCAAGGCCTCCCCGAAAACAAAAATTTCAGGAACGCTAAATGTTTCAGACATGGTAAAACACACAGAAAACCACATATACAAATACCCTCTTGTGAAATTTCCATTGTCTAATCCTCTTCTTCCTTAACATAGGAAAGGTTGACTACCCATCTAAGAGGAATTAGACCTGGATTAGTAGGAAGAGGTCAGACTAGATGTCCTTTTAGGATCTGTGACATGTAGGTTCATATATCTTTCCCTCTAAATTACTTCTTATATGAAGATCTACCTTCTGTCCTCCTCTCTGCTGAAATACAGACTCTGCTACAGCCACCAATCCTACTCCCAGGGACCAGTCTAGTTTCTCTCTCAGGACTTTCACCTGTGTGCCCTTCCCCCGTCTAGATCTTGAATGACCCTCCTACTCATATACAGAACCTCACATTTCTAGCTACTTTTTGTCATTCAAATATTAGATTAAACATTATTTCTTCAGAGATGTTTTCTCTTACCACTTGTTTAAAGTAGTCAACCACCTGGTATTCTCCATCATAGAACCTTGTTTGTTACTTTCAAAATGCTCACAAATATTCTTAATTATATATTCATTTTATTAATTGTATACTGACTGCCTTTTTTCTGTGGACTATAAACTCCATTAATAGACAAGTGTCATGTTGGTCTTAATCCACTATTGTAGTCCCATTTCTTGGCACTGCATGAATGAATGAATGAAGCCCCATTCAACATGGAAGTAATAAACAGAAAATTTCACTTAAATAACTTTGCTCCTTCTTTTGTTTACCTTTTGATCTGAACTTATTATATTATTGACTAGATGTTGAATATGGTTCATAGGTATTGTCCAGATCTTTGTGCATTACTATGAAATTTTCATTTTCATTCCCATAATGCTTTTTTCTCTGATTTTTGGTATATTTCCCTACTGAATCTTATTTAGTTGTGACCACTTCTCTAACTGAATAGTATGATTGATAATTTCAAATCTGTCTCTTAAATATTAAAATATCTTAATTTCCTTTAATAATTATTTATTTATTTTATTGGAATCTTAATCTCTATCATTTATGAATTCTTTCCTCAAATAAACTGTCAACTCATCTTCCAGCTTAAAATGATCAAATCAAACATTAAAGAATCCATCCTTCCTTATAAGATTACTTTCTGCAATAAAAACTAAAACAATCTGCTTGTAATTAACCTGTCACACAGGTGGGTTTTTTAATTAGATTTTTCCTAAATTGGTTTGCTTGCCCATTGTCTAATAACCCTAAAAGTGTTTTGATTAATATGGGAAAATTTTGTTATGATGTAAATAAAATAATGAACTAGCCTTGGGCAATATTTTTGATTATGTTCAGTTAAGATATATGTCATTCTATCTGAAGCACAATGTTCTCAAACCTTGAACCTGTGCTTGGCCAAATCCTGGCAGTTCAGTTCCTGGGACTGACATGATTAGCAAATTTACTCAGAAACCATTCAGAGAGACTTGCCTTAGTGCCTCATATTATTTTGCAAGATGATTAACTCACTAGCACGGAGAATATTGGTCATAGCACAAGGTCTGTTAGAATCTTGTCTTCTTCATCATGTTATTGTAATTTATTAAGGAATGTATTGATATTCTCTGGCGTTTACTTTCCTTTACTACTCCATGTAAGCTATATCTCAAACACTTAAAACTAAAACACTGTTCTAGTTTATGTCTTAAAACTCAGAGTTTTTTAAACCACAAGGTTGATTATACACAGTTGCTTTACATATTCTTTATATCAAAGTCGTTACTGTCTTTCTTACAGGATGGAGAGCTACTGGGCAAGCTGAGAGCTGGGCAACATATCTAGCATCTTGAGGGTTAGGTTTTATGATGTGGCTTTATTGTTTTGTTTTGGAGTTCCATGCATTCCTGGGGTAGGAGTGGTGGGGACTATTGATACAGAACAAAGATAATTCTACAGCCAAATATAAACATTTTCCAATTATCCATTATTTTGAATTTCCTACATAATAATCCCTGGTAAGAGAAATGGATACTTAAGTCTGCTTAAATGTTTTATTTTGTAACTTTCATCAAACCATTTAATGAAGACAAAAAAATCACCAGAAAATAATAAAGCACATCAAATCATACTAAAAAGACAAACATCATAGTTTTACCCTGCATTAAGTATGACTGCATCTGCATTGTCTCATCTCCCTGCCTCTGGAGAAGCAATTTTTTCTCATTTCTATTTCTATTTCTGAAGTACATTCTCAGCGTCTTAGCTCTGGTAAGTGCTCTTTCAACATATGTTGAAAAGAATTGAATTAAATCTCCTTCTGTTGTGAAGGGCCAACTTTAAAAATGCCTAAGATAGTAATCTGAAACTGAGTAAAGTGAAAACTCATTAAGTCTATTGAGACTCTATACAATATCAGGATGTATACCCAAACTTTGTCATGAAAATATTATTTGGTGGTGTGTTTCCAATCTAAATCAATTGTACAACAGAAGTAAGTTTTCCCTTCAGGCAACTCATCCAGGGTGTGTATCCATTTCTGAAATAGCACTACTCAGAAAACCTGTGAAGTTAGTTTCAATATAACATGAAAGAGATTAGCTGAGCCAGAAAGAAGCAGCCCACCTTCTCTTAAAAGCCATTAATAAAAATAAGCAGCAGAATCAGCTGAAAAAAATGTATCTAATAACACAGTGTATCTCTTACAGAAGAAATATTATGGCTTCTGAAATATTACAGCAGCTTCTCAATTTGGGGTTGACTCTTTATTAATGCAACTTCATGGTAATTGATGTTATAGCACTTTCTACGTGTCATCTGTACACAGTGGTTAAAGACCTTTAAATGTAATGTGCACTGACCTCTTGAACATTTGCTCTCACTGGTGGTTTCCAATTTCTTCCATATCAGGTGGTGACCTTAACATTCTAACTCATGGATATAAGTATTAGAATTGAGCTGACATGATAAATGACTATTCTAACCACCCCAGTCATATTTTTATTTTTCAGGGAGTTACTTGATAGTTTGATCTTTTCTGTTTGCCTTTTACTTCTCCTTATTAATAATTTCATTGTTAACTTGCATTCCCTGAAAAAGAAAAGGAAATACTCAAATAATTATTAGCAATATATGTTAGCAATGAAAATCCTATACTTCATGGTTTAATACTATTGACCAGCTTCTTTGATCACTTCTTTTTTCAGAATTAATTCAGGAACAGGACATGCAACTGCTTCCACTCAATATTATCTAAAGATTCATTGTCTTCCACATTTGCAAATTTCTTCATTTACCCTATCCCACCTAGTCCTACAGTTCTCTCAATTGGCTCCAATTAATTTTCAATTCCTTTATGATTTAGTTGACTACCAAAAAATATTCACTAGTCCTGAATATCATCGTAGGTTAGTTCTCACAGTTTACTCTCCTGCCACCTCATGCTAAACATGTCTGAACATGTTGGGTCCTGTTATCCACAAATTGGCCTTTATTATCTTCAATGGCAGAACAGCCTTGTCCCAGTGTATGAAAATTAAAAACCAAGATTCAACCCTCAGTTATGTCCACATAAATTATCTGCACTGCCTGAAAGATTGTTTTTCATTTTTGAAGATTTTAGCAACTCTAATTAATATTTGATATTTAGACGAGATATACATTATTGATTTAACTGAATTTAACTTCATGCTTGCCTAAATAAACTTGATATACAGATAAAAGATAGTCAAATAAGTGTTTTTTTATGTTAATGAGAATTTATTTAATGAGAAATAAAGACTTTCCATTATTTATACACTAAAAGGCTAAGTGCTATAGTCAAAAACTAAGCAGCTATTTTCTAAATTATTAATCTGTTTCCCTTTAGGTGTCATTCATACAACATATTATAATCTAAAGCAATTGTGACTGTTATATGATCATTAAATTTTACTGAAAGAGTTCAAGCATTTTCTAAGTGTCTAATAGACATCCAAAAATAGCTTATTGAACTTGATAAACACTGCCACATATTTAAGCTATTTTGAAAATAATGGGAAAAATCTTATTAATAGCTGTTTTCTCTTGTGGGGTGTGGTGAATAGTAATTTAGGGCAGGTGAGAGCAAAGCAATTTAATATTTCCCTTGTTAGTTCCTTGACCTATTAGTTTGAAGGTCTGTCCAATACCCTTGAGCTTTTTCCACAGGATAGAGTAATAGTTGCTGTCTTTGCCAAAAAGTTCTATATTTTGTTCTTTAGGTCTACCTGTATCTTTTTCAGGTCTTTATTTTTTTATATTAAATTGGTCTCCACGAAGAGAAAAAAAAGTTATATATCTATATCTATCTATCTACCTACCTATCTATCCATATAATTACATATTCCTGAATTGCTTTTATGGAATTAAGGTTTCTGTGAAAAGAAACATCTAATATTCTCTTGCTAAAAGGCTGAATATCAATTGACTTACTGCACTGTTGACTTATGGGAAATGCAGAGCACGTCATTTGTGTTACTTTCCTAATAGATGCACAAAATTCCTTTATTTAGTTTCTTTCCACATAAATTGTCTCTTGAAGTTGATATTGCTCAAAGGAATGATGCCCTTTAAGATATTCTTGTGTAATATATCTATGCATCTGATGAGCCTATCTATATTTTGTCTTCATTTTAAACTATATTGCCATTGGCTTTGACTCACCCATATCAGTTACCTCTCACCATCCCGGCCCTTCTCAATGTCTTCAATCATTCTTTGTATTACCTGGTCAAAGAGAATGAATTCATGTAAGTATATATTTTGAGGAAATCAAGTAAATTCCTACTGTCAATAACTGACAGGAAGAAAATAACTTGATATCCTTTAGGGATTTTTTGAATCCTTTTATGCTCTGGGCTTGTGGGTGACTATATATTTTTACTGCTAAGAACCAAAGCCAAATCAAAGAATTGTTCAGTGAAAAGAGCTTAGACGCCTGAGTCATCCAGCCTAGAGTTCAATTTTGACTTTACCAGTAGTTAACTGTGTGAATTTGGGCAATCCCTGAAATTTCCTGGATTTCAGTTTCTTTATCTGAAAAATGATGTGGTTGAATTAGGTTATTGAAAATTTCCCTGAAGCATGAAAGTTCTGTGATGGATGAAATTCTAGACAGAATTGAGGAAAGGTATTTATCACTTTAGTAAATTTCCATTTGCTCTGCCTTCCTCCATCCCGAGGAGCCAGGGCTGTGCATGGTGTCCAAGGCTTCCCTGACACCCAAGTGCCCAGCCTGACTCCTGACAAGTTTGAGCTGGTAATGTCTCAGCCAGGGAATGTCTGCTTTGTCTTGAAATAATCTTGACCTAATGCAACCTGAGATTAAAGCCGTATCCAAATACATAATCTTTCTTATCGTAGACTTCTTCTTGAGCACCTTTACTAATTCGAGTGCTTTTGTAATAATTCTAATATTGAATTGTAGCAGAAAAACTGGCATTTTCCTATACTTCTATGCGAGTGTAAATTGGTGTAATCTTTCTGAAAGATAAATTGGTAATCAGTAACCAGAAGCTTTCCAATTTTTTTTTTCAAAAATTTTGACCCAGAAACCCCACATATAGGACTTTGTTTTCAAGAAATATCAAGAGAAGTAAATAAAGATATAAATCCAGTACTATTTTCTCAGAAGGGAAAAAATGAAAACAACAGGATATTTGTTAAATAAATTATTAAAGACTCCTACAATGGAATACTATTTGTATCAAAATTTTCGAGTAAAGTATAATGAGATGGCAAAAAGGTGTCTGGCTAATGTTAAATGGAAAAAAAATGACACAAAACTGGAGAACCCGTGTGATTCCTAATTGGGGAAATTTAGGAAAGGATGAAAAAATAAGCAAAAATGTGAATTCCCACCACCCCAAGCTGTTATTTATGCTTCTGTGAATTTTTCATATCTCTATGAAAACCAAGTATTGCTTTCATAATCCAAACAACAGGAAAAAACAGCAAACAAAAAAATCTTAGAGAACTTTTCTCTGTCATTGGCCAACTATTTGCTTTTTTAAACATGTAAGAAGTGACCAAAACATTTATATGTATTCTGAGGCATGAAAAATAGGAATATCAATTTATAGAGAGTTTCTATACACATAAGTATGAAAATTACATAGACACATAAAGCCCTCAAAAAATACTGTAGTTTCTTTCTCTAAGCAGGCTTCCTCAGCCTCAGAACTATGGACATATCAGGACGGGTACTTTTTGTGGGGGGTGCTACTCTGTGCACTGTAGGATGTTTAGCAGCATCTCTGTTCTCCATCCACTAGATGCCACTACTGTTTCCCCCTTCCCATGCTTCCAATTTGTGACAACCAAAAAATGTCTCCAGATATTGCCAAATATCCCTTGGGGAGGCAATATTGCCCCGGTTGAGCACCGCTGTTCTAAGGATCTATTCTCCTAGACTGTATCTTTTTAACAACAAATCAGACATATTATTAGATTGTTTTTAGCAGTTAGGAAAGGCAATGGAACCAGATCAAAGAAGCTGTAAGGAAAAAGTGCCACTTATCCCTGATTACTAAATTGTTGTTGTTTTTCTAAACATTCTTAAGGATTGGCACTTTCTCCCAGGTTACAGCTCCTTCCTGCAGCAGCTGAGCAGGAGAGCTCAGTTACCTGATCCCTAAATAATATCCCTTTCAGTCTCTAACATCTGACAAGCAGGCATAGTCTCAAATACTATTTTTATATCTCTAAATCCACTTCATCTCCAGTCCATCATAAATGTAACTCCACGGTTCACATCCATCATAAATGTCACTAACTCCACAGCTAAAACACCAGGCAGGAGCTATTTATCCCTTGCTCACAAAGTAATATTACACAGAAGTATATATACTATGTGTTTGGCCCTTAGCATCTAAAATATTCAATATAACCAAATGGGTACCAATAACCAAACAAGAAGCACTCTTTGTTCTCTAGAAGTCCAATGCATTGCCTCACTTGCTAGGTGCTCTCTCACACACCAGAAGCAGAGTTCTTTCCGACAAGAAGCTCACAATGTAATGGAAGTTAGAAACGTGCCCAAAGATAATTTCAAAAGAAAAAAAAAAAAGATGAGAAAAAATTGGCAACATATGAGAATAAGTTTTATAGTGAAGTATGCTTGGAAAGTTGGAAGTCTTTTTTAAAAAACCTTTTCAGTCACTATATGGGTATGGTTTTCAAACCACTTAAACTGTGTGATTTCTATACCCTTTAATGAGATACTAATATTCATTCTCTACCTCTATCACATAGTAATATATAATACAAGGCACATTTAAAAATAAAACTATAGGAGAATAAGAGTATATTTCAAACACTTTGAGCTTGGAAGATTCTTTTTCATACAGGAAAAGAGCTACCCTCAGGTAGCTGATATCCTCAGATTGGAGGTATTTGACCCAAATCAAATTTTCAAATTTCAATAAAGCCTTTCTTTTTAAAACTAAACTTCTAAGGAAGGATTTCCTTTTTGCTTTTGCTGCCATAAAATATTTCATACCTACACAAAAAGTATGAAAAATAATAAAACAAGCATCTGCCTACCCACAGCCAATGCAAATATTACAAACATCTTTGAAATTCCCTTGTGCCTCTTCCTGAAGGAATACATTACTTTCCTTTGTCCCCAGAGGTAAATGCCATCCTGACTGTAGCATCCCCATGCATGATACACATGTATACCTTAACAAGATAAATTATTTTTCTGCATGTTTTTATCTTCATATAAAGATATAACACTGTACATATCTTTCTGTTCCTTTTCCCTCGTTTTTTAAAAATTTCACCTTGTTGATTCATTTTAACTATTATATGGTGTTCCCTTATAGGAATATACTAAATTTATTTATTTATTTTTCTCTTTATACTCACATGTTTTCCAATTTTTTTACTTTTACAAACAATGAATTTTATCTTTCAGGAGAATTTACTTGAGTAGAATTGTTAGAGCCAAGATTTGAACAGCTTCTACTCTACTAGTTACTGCCAAAATGCCTTCCAAAATTGTTGTAACAACTTATACTCTAACCAGAGTACATGATGCTTTAGGTTTGGGACAGCTCCAAGAAATGACAGATAAGTAATGTCTGCCAATATCATGGATGTGAAATGTTGTCATTTAATTTTTTTCATTTTCCTGATTAAATAAATTGTCATATATAAAATGCTTACAAAAATATCCAGGACATAAGAATCATGTAAGTGTGTACTATTATTGCAAACTTAATTCCGCCTGGACCTGGTTTTTTCATAGGTTGTGACATAGAAAACTAGTTGTATTTTGTTCTAGGGTTAATTAATTATTAAAGCACCATTGTGCTGTTTTGAGTCTTTTGTGGACCTCAGAAAATCCTGTGCTTAAAGCAAACCCATTCCTGTGCCTGTAAACCCATTGTAGATAAGTCCTTTAATTAGATTCAGTTCAAGGACCTTTTGATTGGATCACTTTTGATTAGCTCACTTTCAGTTAAGGGTCTTTGATTAGATTGTGGGACCCATGGTGCATCTGACTGGAGTCCTTTATAAGCAGAGGACAAATGAGTTACAGAGAAAAAAGCTACAGAGACAGACAAACCCCAAGAGGCTGAAAGAGAAGCCCTAGAGGCCAGAGAAGTTGGAATCAGTGGAGCACATCGGCACAGAGAGAGAGAGACCCCCAAGAGGCTAAAAGAGATGAGTCTAGAGGAGGGTGGAGAGACAAGCCATATAGCTGATCGCCCACAGCTGAGCTTAGTGAAACAGCATCTCTTGATGATGCCTTGACGTAGATATTTTCACAGTTTCATAACTGTAAGCTTTTAACCTAATAAGTTCCTCTTATAAGACCCAACACATTTCTGGTATATTGCTCTCAGCAGCTTTAAGAAATTAAAACAACTATTTATTGAATAATCTATCCCTTCTGCATTGCTTTGCCCATGTTACAAGTTGGTATATTCCTCAGCTCTCTCTTATTTCATTGGTCCATTTTTCTACCCTTGTGTTTTAATAACTGTATTATATCTTTCATATGAGTATTGTTTGTTACTAGGGTAAATCCTTCCACCTTGTTCTTTTTCTTCAAAACTATCTTAACTACTCTTTGATCTTTGTTCCTAAATATGAATTTTAGGATTAATTAGTCAAATCCCACAAAATCTTTGTTGGTATTTTGATCAGAATTGCATTAAACTTATAGATTGGTTTTGACAGAATTGACATTTT
The DNA here is from genome assembly GCA_004027955.1 of Chaetophractus vellerosus. NCBI lineage: Eukaryota > Metazoa > Chordata > Mammalia > Cingulata > Chlamyphoridae > Chaetophractus > Chaetophractus vellerosus. The sequence goes on from PVKH010004317.1 coordinate 20,659, forward strand.
TATGATGCCTCTGCCACTACTCCTTGAAAATTACCTTCCTCATATAATTCACTTTTGATAGAAGTCTTGGACATTTATGCATCATCTCAGATTCCCTTGAACTGCCCTGACCTCTCCTCTTGGTCACTGATATGCAGCTGGAATGACCTAATTTATGCCTGAAGCTATGAGATTTTCCTACCTTGCCCCACACCACAAGGTCTAGAATCTTATACTCTGGATCAACAACCTACTGGCCAGATGATGCAACTTGAAAAAACAAGGGAATTAATTCCCTATAGACAAATTTTGACAAGCAGAGAACAAGTGATTAGCTGAAGTCAAGCAAAAAAATACCCCCCTCCTTCTTTACCTATTACACCAAAGTAAGATGTCTGTATTCACTTCATCCAACCATGTCCTACAATTGTGGTCAAGGACAAACACCTACTGCTTAACAAGCTGTGATACTTTTCATCTTGCCTTGAAACACTGACTAGCTCAGTATCACATCAGCTAGCACTACTCTCCATCCTTCTTTGTCTTAATTCCTTTTTTTCCCTCACTCTAACTATTCCAGACTTAAATATCTCAAAAAACGAAACAAAACAAAAAAAATAGTTTCAGTACTTAATTCTTGTTTCAGAGACTGTTTTTGAGGAATCTGGCTAAGACAAGAGTTATCATACTTATTCTTTTCTCTGGATGGTTTGTATAAAATAGGCCTTAACTTCCTTGAATATTTATTTAGTATAGCTCATCAATAAAGCTGTGAAGGACTTGCATTGTTTTTTATTTGTTTATTTGTCTAGTTTTCTTTGTTTTGTGGGTAGATTTTTTGTAGATATATTTTTTAACTAAATTTTTTATTTTGAGATAATTTTAAATTACAGTGTGGTTGTAAAAAATAATACAGGGATATCCTATCTACCCTTCACCTGGTTCCACCAATTGTAATATCTTGCAAAACTATTATATAATATCACAACCAGGAAATTGACATTGATACACTCAAAACATGGAACCTTTTCATAACTACAAGAGTTCCTCATGTTTCCCTTTTATAGTCATACCCACTGTAAAGGTTTGAGTTTGATTTAATTATGAATTCCAAAAATATAGATTAGATTATGTTTGTAAACTAATCTGTTCATCTGGGCATGATTAAGTTATGAGTAGGGCGTTAACGTCAGTGAGACGTTGAGCCCCACCCCTCGGTGGGCATGGTCTCAAGTATAAAAGGCTAGACAGGCAGCAGAGGAAGCAGATTGAGAAAAGCAGATTGAGAAAAGCAGATTGAGAGAAGCAGAGCTTTGGAAAAGGAGACTTGAAAAACAGTTCTGATGCTGGAGTGAGCCGTTCGCCCGATAGTCTACAGCTGGCCTTGTGGAGAGACGCAAAGCATAGAAATCCTCATGGTCTACAGCTGAACTCGTGAAGGAAACAGAAGCTAAGCCCGGAGAGAAACGCAGCCTCGGGAACAGAGGAACGGAAGCCTGAACCCTGGAGATGTTGGCAGCCATCTTACTCCAACACGTGGACTTGGGTATGGGAAGAAATTTATGCTTTGTGGCCTGGTAACTGTAAGCTTCTACCCCAAATAAATACCCTTTATAAAGACCGACCAATCTTTGGTATATTTCAAAAGGCACGCCTGTGGCTGACCAAAACACCCACTTTTCTATCACCTCCATCCCTTCCTTAATCCCTGGCAATAGGTAATCACTTTTCCATTTCCATAATTTTGTCAAGAATGTTATATAAATAGAATCATACCGTGTAACCTTTTGTTATTGGTCTTTTCATATTTCAACAAAATTCTTTGGAAATGCATTTAGTTTGTTGCATGTATCAATAGATCATTCCTATTTTATTGCTGAGTAGTAATCCATGGTATGTAAACTGTTGAAGAATTTCTGCATTGTTTCAGGTTTGGAGCTATTATGAAAACATTGACTATAAACAGTGTACATGCTTTTGTGTGAATATAAGATTTTGTTTCTCTGGAATAAGTGCACAGGAGTGCAATTACTGGGTCATACATTTGCTGATATTTAGATTTTATGAAGAAACTCCCAAACTGCTTTCAGAGTGACTATCATTTTACATTTCCACCAGCAATGTGAGAGTGACCCAGTTTCTCTGCATGCTAGCCAAAATTTGGTGTTGTCACTATTTTTTATTTTACCAATCCAAATAGGTATGTATGATGTCTGATGGTGGTTTTAATTTACATTTCCCTAATAACTAATAATGCTGAACATATTTTCATGTGATTATTTGTCATTTATACAGGTCTACCTTGTTTTATTGTGCTTCACTTTGTTGAGCTTTGCAGATGTTGAGTTTTTTACCAATTGAAGGTTTGTGGCAACCCTGCATCAAGCCAGTCTAGCGGCACAATTTTTCCAACAGCATGTGCTCATTTCATGTCTCTGGGTCACATTTTGGTAATTCTCACAATATTTCAAATTGTTTTCATTGTTATTATAACTGTTAAGGCAATCTGTCATCTTTGATGTTATTATTGTAACTGTTTTGGAGCACCACAAACCACACCCCTATAAGACAGCAAACTTAATTGATAAATATTGTGCATGTTCTGACTGTTTCACTGACTGGCCATTCCCCCATCTCTCTATTCCCTTAGACAAAATACTGATATTAGGCCAATTAAAAACCCTACCATGGCCTGTAATTGTTCAGGGAAAAGGAAGAGTCACATGTCTCTCACTTTAAATCAAAAGCTAGGAATGATTAATTAGTGAAGAAGATTTATCTTGAGCCGAGATAGGCTGAAAGCTACGCCGCTTGCACTAAAGAGTTAACCAAGCTGTGAATGCAAAGGAAAAGGTCTTGAAGGAAATTAGAAGTGCTACTCCAGTGAACACAAGCATGATAAAAGATTGAAACGG
>PVKH010004318.1:0-23554 GCA_004027955.1 Chaetophractus vellerosus
TCTGCCCGCTCAGAAAGGTCCCCGGGAACCGAACCCGGGGCCTCCCATGTGGTGTACTGGCACCCTTATCCACTGGGCTATACAGCCAGCCCCTCTCATTTCTGATTTTATCTATCTCCATCTTCTCTCTCTCTCTTTTTTTCTGTCAGTCTAGCTAGGGGTTTGTGGATTTTGTTGATCTTCTCAAAGAACCAACATTTGGTTTTATTAATTCTCCCTATTGATTTTTTCCCTCAATTTCATTCATATGTGCTCTGATCTTTGTTATTGCTTTGGAAATAGTTTGCTGTTCTTTTTCTAGTTCCTCCAGTTGTGTAGGTCGGTAATTGATTTTAGCTCTTTCTTCTTTTTTTAATGTAAGCATGGAGGGCTATAAATTTTCCTCTCAGCCCTGCCTTCTCTGCATCCCATAGATTCTAATATGTTGTGTTCTTGTTTTCATTTGTTTTGAGATATTGATATCTCTCACAGTTACTTCTTTGGTCCACTGATTATTTAAGTGTATGTTGTTTAATCTCCATGTATTTGTGAATTTTCCCTTTTTCTGCATGTTGCTGATTTCCAACTTTATTCCATTATGATCAGAGAGAACGCTGTGTATAATTTTGATCTTTTTAAATTTATTGGGAATTGCATTGTGATCCAACATATGGAGAATCCTGGAGAAAAATCCATGTGCACTTGAGAAGAATGTATATCCTGCTGTTTGGGGGTGTAATGTTCTGTATATGTCTATTAGGTTTAGTTAATTTATGGTATTATTCAAGCTCTCTGTTTCTTTATTGATCCTCTGCCCAGATATTCTATCCAGTGCTGAGAGTGGTGTATTGAAGTTTCCAACTGTTATTGTAGAGATGTCTATTTCTCCTTTCAGTTTTACCAGTGTTAGCCTCGTGTAATTTGAGGCATCCTGGTTAGGTGCATGTACATTTGTGATTGTTATTTCCTCTTGGTGAATTTGCCTTGTTTATTAATATATAATGTCCTTCCATATCTCTAATAACAGCTTTGCTTTTAAAGTCTATTTCATCTGATATAAGTATAGCTACTCCAACTTTTTTTTTTTTTTAGTTGCTGCATGCGTGGATATCTTTTACCAGTCTTTCACTTTCAAACTATTTTTATATTGGGTCCAAGGTGAGCCTCTTGTAGACAGCATATACATGGCTCATATTTTCTTATCTATTCTGCCAGTCTTTGTGTTTTGTTGGGGAGTTTAAGCCCTTAACATTCAATGTTATTACTGTAAAGGTAGTTCTTACTTCACCCACTTTACCTTTGGGTTTCATCTATCATATCTTGTTTTCACCCCTCATTTTACACTTTTAGTTACTTTTAGTGAGATAATTTTCATTTCTTGACTCTCTTCCTAGCCTCTCTCTCCTGTCTTTCCTTTTTAAGCTATAGCACTACCTTTAGTATTTCTTGCAAAGCTGGTCTCTTGGTTACAAACTCTCTCAGTTTATGTTATCTGTGAATAGTCTAAACTCACCCTCATTTTTGAAAGACAATCTTGCCATATATGAGATTCTTGGCTGACAGTTTTTCTCTTTCAGTATCATTAATATATCATAACACTGCCATCCTGTCTCCATGGTTTCTGATGAGAAATCAACACTTAATCTTTTGAGTGTCCCTTGTATGTGATGAATCTTTTTTCTCTTGGCATTTATCTTTTGCATTTTACATTTCGATTAGTATGTGTCTTGGAGTAAGTCTATTCAGATTTATTTGGATGGGATTATGTTGTGCTACTTGGACTCATATATCTATGTCCTTCAAAAGTTTGGGAAATTTTCTACCATTATTTCCTTAAATATTCCTTCTGCCCCTTTCCCCTTCTCTTTTCCTTCTGGGATACTCATGACACACATGTTTGCATGTCTTGCCGTCATTTAGTTCCCTGAGGCCCTGTTAAATTTTTTCCATTCTTTTCTTTAACTGTTATTTTTTACATTTTCTTTTCATAGGCCCTGTCTTCAAACTCACTGATCCTTTCTTCTGCTTCTTCAAATCTGCTGCTAAATGCCTCCAGTGTAGTTTTTATTTTATTTTTTGTGCCTTTCATTCCCATTTTACAGCTCCTATTATTAACACTGTGTATTAGTATTGTACATTTCTTATAGTTCATGGGAAAACACTCCTATATTAGTACTGTTAACCACAGTCCATCTTCCACCACATAGTTCACTATGTTATACAGTCCCATGCCTTGTAAAATCTATCCAAAGTGTATACTCAGTGGCTCTCACTTTCATCACAGAATTTTGCAGTAATCACCCCAGTAACCATTTGAGTGTTTTCCTTAGCTTAAAAAAAAAACAACCTACTTCCCTATTATTGAAACTTAGTGTTGCTATAGTGCCTTCTTTGACATTGTTGCAAAAATATTACAATATTTCTGTTAACTCTAGTCCATAAATTACATTAATTCTCTTTTTCTTATGTATCACCACATTCTTACCACCATGTAATATAGTGATGTTCATTTCTTCTAGTTCATAGAACAACATTCTTGTGTTTGTATTATTAAGCATAGTCCTCATCTACCTCTGGGTTCACTATGTTATTCAGTCTCTAGATTATTCTCTGGCTTTCTTTCAATTGACATTTACATTCCTAGACGACACCTTTCAGCCACAATCCCATTTATAAACCAGCTGTGTTAGTTGTATTCACTATAATGCTTCGCCACTGTTTTTAAGTGTATCTTTAGTTTAAAATTCCCCATGCTTTGTTGCAAATGAAGTCAGTTCCTTTGAAAAGAGTTTAGGAACTATTGCTATCCATTTCACAGTCTGCTTCTACCCCAAGGCAAATATCTCTGAGCAGGGCTCTGAAGCTTGGGATGGGAACAATGGCAAGCTTCTCTCTGAGTTACACCCCCATTCTGATTTGAGTACTCAGTGGGGTTGGTGTACGATAGCCTGAGGTTCTCTTGGTTTGTTGCTTCTGGTGTGGAACCATTGCCTCATAAGTTATGGGAAGGGCTCTCAAGGCCCCAGTATTCCCAGTGTGCCATGCCCAAGATAGAATCTCTGTTCCATGAGTGGAGGTTGAGCAGAAGAAGGAAGTCTTCACCTCTTGGCCACATTCACTTTAAGGGCGGTCTGAGCAACAAGGAACTGGGGGAAGAATGAGAAATGCTGAGTTCCTCTTGCTCCCAGAAAGAAACTCTCTGGCTGGGAGCTGAAGGAAAAGTGATCCCTGTGTTCTTGGCTGTAGTAGTTTGGAGTGGAGTATCTGCCTTACTAAGCTGGGAGGGAGAAAGGAGAGACCAGACTTGGTTCAAATTCCACAGACTTTTACCTTTTATTAGCAATTTCATAGATTTTATTGAAGAGATGATTCTTCATTTGCAGTTTATCTTTAGGATCATTAACAGAGGCTTTAAATGGTTGCTCTTTATTTTTTTTCTAATAAATTTCTCCAGTTTTATTGTGGAGCGATTCAGTGGCACTCCTTACATTGTCATACCAGTATGTATATTCTCTTGTATGTTCTTTTTATAATAAAAAAATACTCCTTTATAACAATGGTTATATTTTCCAAGTCTAAAATTATGTATTTATATTTTTCTATCTTTTTTCCTATAGAGGTTTGGCTGTTTTATCAATCATTTGAAATAACTAGTTCATGAATTTGATATTTAACCATTTTTAAATTTTATTTATTTATTTATTGCCTTTCACTAATATGGACTCTTTAATTTCTACTTGTTGGAATTTGAGATTTTTTTTTGGTGACTCTGTATATGATGAATCATTATAAATGTTCCAATAACACAGGAAAGGAGCATTGGAGAGGATTTATATTTTCATCCTTTTACATAAATTAGAGCATATTTTACTTACTTCTTTACCTTGCTGTTTTAGCTTAATATATCTTAGAAATCACTCCAAAATTTGTCTCATTCTTTCTAAGTGCTGCACAGTATTCTGTTGTATGGCTATTTCATAAATATATTCAACCAGTCCTACATAGATGGTCATTTAAATTTTAAAAGGCATTTGCTAGTACATGCTCTAATAAACATCACTGTGCATAAATATTCCCTGTATATACATTCCTAGAAACAGAATTCCTGAGTCAAATGATATTTACATTTTATTTTTAATACCTTTTAAAATTATTATTTTAAAAATACTTTAGAGTACATAAATATTGCATAAAAATATAGAGGATTCCCATATGCCCCACTCCCTACCACTCCCACACTTTCCCACGTTAATAACATCCTTCATTGTTATGGTACATTTGTTACAATTGATGAACACATTTTGGAGCATTGCCATTAAGCTTGGATTATAGTTTACATTATAGTTTACACTCTGTCCTGCACAATTTTGTAGGTTATGACAAATTATATAATGGCCTATATCCATCATTGCAATGTCATTCAGGACAACTCCAATGTCCTGAAAATGCCCCCATATTACACCTGTTTTTCCCTCTCCCTCCCCCCAGAACCTCTGGTGGCCACTGTGTCCACATCAATGATAAAAGTTTTCCATTGATAGAATAACACTAAATCTGCCCTAGCCCACCATTCATTCCCCAATCCTGAGGATTTGGGGATGGTGATGCCCACTCTGCCTCTAATTGAGATGGGGCTTAGATCCCATGGGGCAGATGGATGGATATATCTTGCTTGCGGTTGCAGACTCTCTGTTCCTTTGGATGGGCATTGTCCATCATTAGCTCCTTCTTAGTTGTCCTGGGTGAGTCCAGTGAACTAGAGAGTAGGTGTTGCAACTCTCTTGAGATTCAGGGCTCACTGGAACATGGACAGCCCAAAGATTTAAGTCTCTTGGACAGACACCTATCAGGTCTACTACTAACTATAGGTTCAAATAGATGGGGCAAGAAGAGCCATGTATAGGGAAACCGCAACTGAGTACAACGCTTTCATACTGGGGAGCGTAAATTCCAAAGTAGGGTCCACTGGCAGGGCACCAAACTCCTGAGCTGTCTGTCCTGACTATAGTGTTGGGACATCTCTAGAACCCTCAGGAGCCCTGCTATTTGAGGCAGTATTTACTGTGGCAGTCATTGAGATCCTGCTGAGGCATGCATAAGCATAACCTCTGGAATGACCTCCCAACTCACTTTGAAATCTCTTAGCCATAAAAACTCATTTGTATTTACCCTTTCCCCCTTTTGGTCAAGGTCTTTTTCCAGGTGCATTGCCAGTTTGTGCTTGGTAATAATTCCTTGGTGCCAGGGAGGCTTATCCCCAGGAGACATGTCCCACACTGGGGGGAAGGTAATGCATTCATATGCTGAATTTGGTTTAGAGAGAGGCCACATTTGATGGCTCTCAGGAGGTAACTGTTAGGCAACATATAATACTTGGCTAAGTTTCAATTTCAAAAGAAAAGTTTCATAAGTCTAATTATCAATATCAACAGTCCATCACAATGGTCCATCGTCCTTCACTAGGCACTGCTCCTGTACTCGGGTGATTCTTGCTGTCCCATTAAAGAATGTGGCAAGCTCCCAGGATGGGAATTCGATATTCTTTTGGTTTTTGTGTGGATCTCCATCCACCGTGACAATGCCCCATGAACACTTGAACACATTCATAGGCCTTAGCTATATGCCATAGGTGAACCTCCTTCCATGCATCCCCCATCACTGACACCTCACACCAATGATCCTCCCCTTCCTCAGTTGTGACCCTTCTGTGATCCAAAACCTCTTCTAAAATGAAATCAATAAAATAAATAAAATTAATAAGAAAATGAAATAATGATAGTTTTAAAAATAAGAAATACAATACAAAAAATTGAAAAAATAAGTCTTTCATCATTGTAAGATCTCTTGTCTTACATGTACAGTGACATTTTCTTTGTTTATTTCCCCAGTGTCTTATTTTTTTCATTTTATCTTCAAATAAGCTTTGGGTTACAGAAAATTCACATACAGAATATAGGGGATTCCCATATACCCAACATCCTCCCCCTCTTTTCCTCTCCCCTATAATTAACATTTTACATGTGGACGGTACATTTGTTACAATTGATGTGCAAATTTTGAAGCATTGCTACTAACCATGGTCAATGATTTACAGTATGGTTTACATTTTGGACCATATACTTTTATAAATTTTGACAAAATTTAAAATGGCCAGTATCTATTATTGCAAGATCATGCAGAACAATTCAAATGCCCTGTGTTTCATCTGTTCTATTCTGCCCTCCCCTTCCCCTCAGGACCTATGGTAACCAATAAATTTCACTTTTTGAAGAATAAGATTCATAGTTACTTGCAATAATATTGAGGGCTTCACATATTGTTCAGTATTTTTTTATTAGGCACTGCCTATGTTCTCGAGAGAATCTTTCCCCTGTATTTGAGAACACTACTCCAGGATGGGAGTTTAATATTTTCTTGTTTATTGTGTGGGTCTTCACCCACAATATAGCATACAAATTCTTTTTTAACAGATGCTTTCACATATCTCTTTGCCCTTAACAAACTGTTCAGTAAAACTGTACTTCTTATTATGCTATTTATGTATTCAGCAACTTTTTTGGTGGAATAAATTTATTTCATCTGTTTGTAAACAAAGTGTTTAATAGTTATGGCACTTTTAAAAATGCATATTAAACCAGGTGAGTTAGATTGTATTCCAGATGTAACAAAGTTCAGGGAAAGAAGTGGGCAAATCAGCAACAAGTTTTGTTTTTAAATATGGACATTGTCCCCAAGATCCAAATAATAAAAGCACATACTAGAATGTCCCTAAAGTAGTGCATTTGAAAGAAATCTTGGATAGGTCAGTTAAAATTCATCTCACAATAGCAACAGTTCATTTTAACAATAGTATGGCACAGAATACATATGAAAAAAATTTTATCACAAGACAGCCAAGTCCACAATAATGCAAATAATAATTGGACCTATGAAGAGCATACTCCAAATGGTTATATTGGGATACCTAACGTACATAGTGGCAGACTTTTACAGTTTTAATAAATAGTAGAGCTGGTGTGTAAAGAAAAAGACAGGAACTAAAAATCTGAGTTATTGCAATCACGGAATATACCTGGGGATTCAATCAGTATAGTTACTGTAAGATTATGGCAGAAGTGCCTTTTGCTCTTGTTTTGCAGTTGCACTCTTTGTATGTCCTATAAATACTATGAAAAAAGATTTGTCTCTTTTCAAGTGCAACAATACTAAAAGCAAACTACTGAAGCTCTCAATAGCTCACCAACAACAGGGGTATTAATTGATTAAATAAACAAGGCACTGCATAGGATAAGATGAAAACAAACCAAACGCTTTATGTGCAAAGGGTAGAGGTGGGAAAAGAGGAGTGAAGGAAAGATGCATGCACTTTTTTGCTTCCAATCATGCTCTACAAAAGAAGACTTAAAAAAAGTAAAACCTTAAAGTGCTTAAAAGACGTTGATCATATTAGAGATTGTAGACTGGCACCTTGCTTAATATTAACTTACTCTAGTAATCAGTATTCCATTAATTGCTAAGACAAAATGATGCCCAACTTGGCATGCTCCCTACCTCCAAATTTCAAGGTATCATGTAAATCATTATCATGCTACAATTATGTTTCCAGATAAGGGATGGTCACAGACAGTGATTAACATCCAAATGATTCATTGGGCAAATGGGAATAGTGACGTTAGAAAATAGGTAAAGAAAAATTAACTACCATCTATAGTTTGGTAGCACTGTGAACCTAATTGGGTAGTGATGAAGACAGTTGCTAGGTAGATGGGGAGAGGCTGCTTATACATCACCTCCTCAGGTATAAAGCAGTTTCATATGCTTTCTTATTAAATGTGCCTCGGTGGTCACCTTTCTTTCCCATGACTATAACCAATGCTGTACCAGCTCTGCCAACAGCAACATTGTATGTTGGCTCTCTACATTGATTCTTTGTCTGAATATCCATTGTGCAGTCTCCATCAACATATAGACTATCTCTGATCACTAAGCACTTAACTTTGTACCAAGAGTCAAACCACTGGTAAAGAAAACTTCCGGGTCTTTTCCTATAGTCATATCTATTTCTATTGGTGTAATTAATGCTCTGAAAGACACCTGTGGCCATGGCTGCCCAGACATATTTGTCATTGCAGTAGCCAACAATGGTGGCCTACCGGCAGCAACCATTGCACTTCAGGTTACCCACGTAGCTCTACCAACTGGCCATCTTCACCCTGACAGGAGAAGGTAATGGCAAATTAAGAGATGCTAAACATAGAGCAAGGTATTTGAGGAAACTGAGGAAGCCAAGGATAGTTAAAATGAATATTTAATATTGTTTAGATATTACATTTGAGTAGTAAAAGAAGGCAATCATATAGCATGTTTTGAGTGCTTACTTCTGGCTATGCACTGTGCTACTAAAGCACATCAGAAGAATTATCTTTTGACTGTCATCACAACAACCTTAAGAAATGAGAACTGTTCTTATTCTCATGAATAAGATAATGAAATTGAGACTTAAAGAGGTTACGTTACCAGCCGAAAGTCACAAAACATAGATTAGAGGCTGTGATTTAGGCTTTAAAACAGGACTTATTTGCCAGCTGTATGACTTGCTTCACTACTGCCAAGTCATTTCTTACTGATAGTTCTGGCTCTTAATTTGTTTATCTGAAAATAACTTCTAACAACTTAAATAGTTCGTTTAGACCATCTTGGGCTTTTTCAGACAGACCTGACTAGTAACAAAGGCAGACCTGTCTGTAAAATAGGCAGGTCTATCTATAAAATGCCAAACCAAAGACTTTTGTGGGGTTTCTTTTCTTTTCTTTTCTACTTTTTTTAAAAATAGCTTTTTGCTATTTAAAAAGTTAATAAAAGATCAGGGATTTATACATCTTTAAATGTTACCTTTGGCAATAATCTCCAACACAAGAAATATTTCCACTTATAACTTCTATTTCAGTAGGTGAAGGCGGTCTTCACTTTCTAGTCTTGTCTTTTTTAGCCTTTTCCTTACCATTATGTTGATGCCCCTTTCCTCTTTCAGGAATGAAAGCATTGCTATTCATTAAGTTACCCGCCCCCTGTAAAAAGGTATTTAGCGAATGTATTATTCTTAAATATGTCTCTACTAGGCTTATGTTTTGCATTTTTGCAGCTCTGATATAAAAGAAATTGTTGGCTTTCAGGGAGTTGAATTTTGGGGGACAGATTAAAATAAGAGAAATTTTAAAGGATATATTACACCAAAAATATTTGTATTTCTCTTGAAATTCTGCTTTTCATGCTGTCATGATGGTGAGTATAACTCTTTTTTTAAATTTTTTATTATTATTATTATTATTTTGGTTACATATCCCCCCCCTTTCTGCTTGCTCTTGCTGTGTGTCCATTCTTCTGTGTTTTTCTATGTCTGCTTCTGGTCTCCCCCCGTCTTTGCGACAACGCTCTAAGTTGGCCCTCCGCGGAGGCGGCTCGCTCCGTTCATGGGTGGCTCCATTCCGTTTTCATGGGCGGCTCCGCTCCATGTTTTGTGGACAGCAGTGCTCCGTGTTTTGCAGGCTGCCCGGCTTCCACGTTTCGCAGGCGGCAGCTCCGTGTTTCACGGGTGACTTTGCCATGCCCATGGGGGCTCCGCCCTGCCCATGGCGGCTTTTTGCCTTGCCCAAGGCGGCTTTGCCCCACCCATGGCGGCTTGCCTTTCTCAAGGCTGTCTGCCTGCTCGGAGAGGTCCCCGGGAACCGAACCTGGGGCCTCCCATGTGGTACACCGGCGCTCTTACCCACTGAGCCATCTAGCCAGCCCATGTATAACTCTTATAGTGGGAAGAAGTAGCTCAAATATCCACCTGTTTCTCAATTGTTACCTTATAGACCTTGCTGGCTATAGTTGTTAGAGGCCTATTACCAGCACCAACTTGAGGTGGAAATGGCACTGACAGAGCTCAGGGTCACTAGCCTATAATCTTTTCCTTTTAGTAATCACTGTCAGCCTGTTTCTTTTCTCTCTGAGCATGGACCTTGTACTCCCATTTTTAATCATAAGTTTTGGAGCTCTTGTGCCCATTTTTACTATGTCCTGGACCACCCATACTTTGCCATCACCCTGCTCTTGTTTTTTTCTGTCCTATATATTCAAATGAACTGTCTTTACACATTATAGGGAGTTTAACAAACTAACATTTTATATTTGAGTTATAAAGCTAGAAGATCTGTGAATGGTCACATCTGTCAGAGTTTCTTCTGACTCTAGCATGACAGAGCATATTCCAGACTGGTCCAAGGAAGTAGGAGGCAAAAGAGTAGTTTGCTGGCCTGTAATCCTTTCTTCCCTACTGTATCCTCCAGAAATCAGAGATCACTACTGTTCCTCCTTTCTTGATAGTCTCACTATTTTCTTGATTGTAGCATAAAGCACAGGGATTAAATTGATTTTATTTATACCCCTTAGTGAAGTTAGGGGCAGACATGTTTGCTTCTTCTACTTATGGTTGCTATAAGGTTCTTACATTTCTTATAGCCCTTGCAAAATACATTTCTGGCTCTTGTCTTAAATTCATGAGGCGGGAGGAGGTTACCTTCTTGCCTACTGAGATAGGATTAGAACATTGAAAGGCTACTTAGCTCTCACTTCCAACACCATCAATCAAATTGTGTGTTCAGTAGATTAGTGACCTTGAGCAAGTTGATTAACTATTTTTAGCTCAGTTTCTTCACTTATCTCATAGATCTATAGAAATAAATGAAAATAAACCAGATAATCCATGTAAAGTATTCTACATTGTGGCTGATACATAGTAAACAAATGGTGGTGACAGTAACCTTGGGGAGAAATAATTGTATACATACATTCTTCTTTATTTTTAATGTAGCAAGAAGAAAACTGTCATTTTCAAGTTCTTTGCAACTAACTGGCAGTAAATAGACTGAGAAAGAAAGGCATCATCTCTGCATTTACTTCTTTGGTAGGGGACAATGATGCTGTTTCTGAAAGTAGATTTTAAATTTAGATCTTATTTTATTTGTAGTGGTGGCTCAAAATGTTTTTATTTTTATCTGACTATTGGAGGTTTAAGAAGGTGTCATTTAAGGAAGAGAGGAATCCCTCAAACACTTAAAAGCTGCTTATACTTATAGAAATAACAGTAATACCAGATATCCCAGTGGACTGTTTGAAATGCAAGTGTGTAGCTCACCAGGGAATCAGACTAAACAAACAGCATATCATCTTTAATAGGCAAACATGGTAACTAGTTGGAAAATTAGTTCATTTGAATCAGAGAACATAATGCTAAAATAAGCCCTTTGTTTCTTTTAAGGCATATATTCTTAGAAATTCAGAAATTCCTATTTGTCTTTCATATGACTCTACCATGGTTTCTTGTGCAAGTTTTTGTATTAGGAGTACAATATAGAATTGGCTGAGACCATACAATGATTTAATTCACACTCTTATTTTATCGATGATGAAATTGAGAGATTGAATAATGTGTCCAGGTTAGATAGTCCAGGTTAAGTAGTCAGGTGACATAGCTGAACATGGTCTCCTGACTCCTATTCTTACATGTCTCATTCTGCCTCTGTAATTTTGCTTCATATGATTTTCACTTTCTTATAAAAATGTTTTTTTTATTTTACCACAGGGCCCACTTTTTTTTCTGTGACTACTAATTTCCATTTTTATTATATATCAATGAGCAAAGACCCTTAAGTTCACAGAAGTTTGTTTGATAGTTATATAGATATACAAAAGATTCAATAAAAGAGGTATTTTTACTTTTAAGGATGAAGGAAAATTAAGATGCAATGTGCTGAGATGTTAAATAGTTGGGAAGAGAAGTTAGTATAGGCAGGAAGAAAATAAAGTTTCAGTTAAGTAGGAGGGTTTAAGGGAAGTACTAGAATGGGAAGAAAGATAGAGGAGATGTGACAACAGGAAAAGATACTTTGAAGAGAGAATGTCAAATTTGAGTTCTTGAAAGGGGACTAGAAGTGTATGATGATGAGATTGTGTTTATTTGAGGCAGATATTAATTGGTGATGGTCAGTTGAGTTGAAAGAGGAAAGAACGGTGTGATCACGGTGTGTGATAGATTGAAGCAAGACTATTGAAGACACTAAAGCTGTTAACAGGGTCACGAGTAGAGGGAAAACATGTGCCAGATGGTAAAATCACCTAAGATGAAAATGAGTCCTAATGGTGGGGAAAAAAGGCCGTGGAAATACTTTGGAGAGAACAATCTGGCCACATTAGAGACTAGTGTCCTTCAGTTCTGTGTCCTTCATTGCATAATTAGGTGATAGAATTGGATACCTTTGGAGTTTACCCTTAATTTGTGTGTGCTAGTGTTTATATTACTTCTGTGAGTTCATATTTATATTTACATCTCTATACTTTAAGTAGCAAGAATTGGACTGTAGCAAAAAATGGGCAAATGACTTGAAACAACATTTTTTCCAAAGAGAGGATATACAGATAGCTAATAAGCATATGAAAAGATGTTCAAGATTATTAGCCATTAGGGAAATGCAAATCAAAATCATGAAATACCACTTTATACCAAAAAGGATGGCTATTATTAAAAAAAACAGATGCTAACAAGTGTTGGAGAGGATGTGGAGAAATTGGAACACTAGTGTATTGTTGGTGGGAATGTAAAATGGTGCAACCACTGTGGAAAGCAATATGGCAGTTCCTCAAAAGGGTTAAATATAAAATTATCTTATGATCTGACAATTCCACTCCTAGCTATATTTACAAAGAAAATGATAACAGGGTCTAAAACAATTACTTGTACATCCACATTTCATAACAGCATTATTCACAATAGCCTAAAGGTGGAAACAACCCGAGTATCCAGCAAAAATGAGTGGATAAACAAAATGTAGTAGATATACACAGTGGAATATTATTTGGCCATAAGAAGGGATGAAATTCTGAGACTACTGCAACTTGCATGAACATTGAAAACATTATTCTCAGTGAAATAAGTAGGGCATATAAGGACAATATTGTGTGATGTCACTTATATGAGATATCCAGAAATAGCAAATTTGCAGAGACACGAGGTAGATTAGAGCTTTGGGAGGAGGGAAGAAAAGGTGTGCTGGCTTGGTTGGTATATAGTGTAAATGAATATTAATTAAAATATAATTGCAATTAATAAAAAAAGAATTGGACCTGTTAATACGTAGTTTGGTGTGTTTCTTTAAGGTGTGTTTTAACATGTATCTATATTATATTGTGAGAGAAGGTAATAGTATGAGAGATAATGTGAGATAGTTATTAGAAAGGGTAAATGAATTTAATTTGAACTTGATTCCCTTATATTTTGAAAGGGCTATTTCCTGTAAAGTTTAAGTACTATAAACTTATATTTACATAGAATGCTCGTTTTACAAAGTTGTGTTTACATGCATTGTCGCAATTACAACTCTTAGACTTTTTGGTAATGTTAATAGCATGACCTATATTATCAAAGTTAACGCATTAGATATGCTCAACAATTGTGATAAAAAATCAGTTGTTCAGTCGTTTCTTGATTGCCTATAAAGCTCTTGAACTTGAAACAACAGACTCTCTGACCTCAAGAGGTATATCATATAATATGGTAGGGAAGAAACACATTACATAGTAAAGAATGACCTAGTTTAAACTAGATTTAATGATACATTAGTATCTATAACATATCTTCAATTCAAATATTGGTGCTTGTTCTGTTCTAACACTCTAACATTATACAGAGATAATTATAAATTGATTGAAAAATTATCAAAGATACAGGCTTTATTTCAGCATTTACAAAATACTTGGTTACAATTAGTTATCTTTCTTGAAATATAAGAGAATAGTTTTTGAAGAAAATATTGCCAATATGCACAAATGACATTAATGAACTTAACGAAACCAACTATTTAAACCCTGAGCTCACTTGGCCCAGAGATGGAGAAATATTAAAGGCATGGTCCCTGTTTACAAAAGAGTGTAGGACTTATTTGGGGGAACCAGAGTGCCATAATCATTCTTTAATAATTTTGAATAAGTGCTAATCTGTGGTGTTGGCTTGGAATTTTAACAAATACTTTAAAAATGAGGTCTTGACCTAGAATTTGAGGGAAAAGTGGGTGAATATTTTTGAAATATGCTAATAATTAGGACCACTTATTTATCATTACATATAAACTTTTTTCAACTATTAGCTTTTTGTAGATTCTTTGAAAAGAGACACTTTTAGAGTTTGTATCACAGAACAGTATTAAATTTTTTTAGGTCTATAAACAAATAATTGTTCCATGAATACTGAATTCTGATGGGAGTCTGTTGTCACAGCTATAATAGAAACTGATGATATCAACTATATTTCTAATAGAATTCTAACACTTGTGATGTAACTTCTATGGCATTAAATAAACATTGAGAAATATGAAAATAATCCTGCTGTTAATCAAAATTAATCAAAACAGATTAAGTTCCAGTTTAGTGAAAAATATTTTGTATCCCTAGCCAGTTTATATACTAGAAAATATATTGTTCAGTGCTACTGATAACATTTGTTTTCAGACTTATAACAAATTTAGCAGACTTATATTCAGAACTAAAATTATAAATGGGGATTTTCCCCCAATTCTATTGGTAATTGGTTATTGCTAGTATAGAGAATGGTTACTAATTTTTGTTTATTTACTTTATATCTAGACACCTTCCTACATTCTTTTATTTATAACAAATTTTGGTAATTTATTTTGTTTCTTACTTTCTAGTATTTGTATGTGTATATATATAATTTCAATGTTCTTACTAAAAAAGTTGAATAATAATGAAGAATAATATTTTCTTCGACGAGTTTTGTAGCTTTATAGTTTTACATTTTACATTTGAATCTGTTACTCATTTTGAATTCTGTTTGTATGAAGTGTGAGGTTTAAACTGAGGTTCTTTTTTTTTTTTTTGCCTATGGATGTCCAATTTACAGATGATGTCCATTTGTTGAAAAATCTATCCTTTCATTGAATTGCATTTGTACCTTTGTCAAAAATCACCTGACTATACTTGTGTGGATCTATTGTTGGAATCTCTATTCTATTTTCTTGATCTATCTCTCTGAATTGACTACCATAGATTTATAGCAAATCTTACTATTGGGCAGTGTGATTCCTTTCATTTTGTTCTTCTTTATCAGTGTCGTTTATCTATTTTAGTTCCTTTGCTTTTCTATAAAGTTGCCTTTCCACAAAATTGAAAGTTATAAATTTTAAGATAAGCTGAGATTTTGGTAGGGATACATTAAATTTATATATCAGTTTGGGGAGAATTGACATCTTTACTAGGTCGAGTCTTCTAATTCATGTCTGTTTATTTAGATATTTTTTATTTCATTAACAATATTTTGTTTTCAGCATACAAATCTTATATGTTTTGGTAGATTGATATGTATTTGATATTTGTAGGCAATTGTAAATAGTATTATGGTGTTTTTTTTTTGTTGTTTTTTTGTTACGTATCCCCCCCTTTCGGCTTGTTCTTGCTGTGTTCATTTTTTTTTTTTCGCGTTTTTCTGCATCTGCTTTGTCACCCCCTGTTGCGGCGACGCGCCGAGTCAGCTCACTGCGCAGGCGGCTTGCCCTGGGTGGCTCTGCCCTGCTCGCAGGCGGCTCTGCTCTGTTCGCAGGCAACTTGCCCTGCCCGTGGTGGTTTTTTGCCCTGCCTGTGGCGGCTTTGCCCTGCCCATGGTGGCTTTTTGCCCTGCCCACAGCGGCTCTGCCCCGCCCACGGTGGCTTGCCCTCTCAAGGCGGTCTGCCCGCTTGGAGAGGCCCCCGGGAACCGAACCTGGGGCCTCCCATGTGGTGAACCAGCACCCTATCCACTGGGCTACATCCGGCCCCCAGTATTATGTTTTGAATTTCAGTTTACACCTGTTTTCACTGCTAGTGTATAGAAATACAAATATTATTTGTATGCTGATCTCATGTCCTGTGACATGGCTGTACGCTCTCATTAGTTCTAGAAACTCTTTTTATGTTCTTTGGGAGTTTCTTTAGTCCATAATATCTTATGCAAATAGGAGTAGTTTTATTTCTTCCTTTCTAATCTTTATGCCTTTAATTTCCCTTAAAAAAATTTTTTTTTTTTGCCTCATAGCATTAGTTAGATCATCCAGTGCTATGTTGAGTAAGAGTGGTGAGTGCCTTGTTTTCAGTCTTGGGCTGGGGGGTGGGAAGTATGATGTTAGTGGCAGTTTTAAAAAAATAGACATTTTTTTTTAGAAAAGTCTTAGATTTACAGAAAAATTGAGATGATAGTACAGATAATTACCATATACCTCTCACCCAGTTTCCTCTATTATTAACATCTTATTTTAGTGTGGTACATTTGTTACAATTAATGAACCAATATTGATATATAATGAACTAAAGTCCACAGTTTATTTAGATTTCCTTAGTTTCTACCCCCTTTTCTGTGGTGTTCCATCCAGGATACCACATTACATTTAGTTGTTATGGCTTTTTAAGCTCCTCTTGGCAGTGGCAGTTTCTCAGACTTTCCTTATTTTTTATGAGCTTGACAGTTTTGAGAAGAATTAATCATGTATTTTGTAGGATGCCCCACTATTGGAATCTGTCTGATGTTATTCTCATAAGACTGTGATTATGGCTTATTGGGAGGAAACCCACAAGGCAAAGTGCTATTTTCATCACATTATATCAAAGATACATACTTTCAATATGATTAATGACTGTGGATGCTGGCCTTCATCACATGGCTTATGTAATATTTGTCAGATTTCTCTGCTATAAAGTTACTTTTTTTCTCCCTTCCATGCTGCATGCTTTGGAAACAAGTCAGTAGGTGCAACCTACACCTATGGAGTGCAGAGTTAAAGTCCTTCTCCTTGAGGGTGGAGTATTTACATATATTACTTGGAATTCTTCTACACGGGATATTTGTCTTTTCTCCCCTACATATTAATTTATATCCAAGCATTCATTTATATCAGTATGGACTCATGGATATTTATTTTATACATTGGGTAGTAATCCAATAGCAGTTTATTTATTTTGTTGCTCAAATTGTTCCAGCTTTGGCCATTGGGAACTCTTTCATATAGGCCCACACATGAATGAGTGGTTTGTTTTTTTCCCCAACCACTTCCTTTCTTGTATTCCATTCTAGTAGACTCCGTTTCAGTATACATGTGTAGCAGCATCAGAATTGTTAACTTGTATCCCCATGGGAAAATACTTGATCAACTAGAGTGTGTTCTTATGTGTAGTTCCTTTAGACTCTATTTCCAGAGTTATTTAGTTACATCTTTTCTACCTATTCTGTGCTGAGAATGTTAAGTTGTTTCCTACATTTCTAATAGAGTTAGATTCTCTTGTCAAACTCTGACTTCCTTCTTGGGATCCCCTGACCTTCTGAATGTTTTTTTAAAATTTGCATACATTAAGGTTCACTCTGCTGTAATGTTTAAATTTTGAGAAATAGATAATATCATGTATCTATCTGTCATAGTTTGTCAGGGCTGCTATAACAAAATACCATAAACTGGTTTGACATAAACAACAGGAATTTATTGGTTTACAGATTCGAGACAAGAAACCCAAAATCAAGGTATCAGCAGAATCAGGCTTTCTACAAAGTCTGTAGTTTTCTAGTGGTGGATTGCCAGCATCCATAACTCAGTCTTTTCCTCTATCACATGACAATCTGTCTTCTGTCTACTCAGACTGCATCTGAGTTTCCTCTGCTTATAAGGACTTAAATAATACTGAATTAAGGCTCAGCCTGATTCAGTTTTGCCTTAGCATCTTCAAAGGTCCTTTTTACAAATGAGTTCACATCCACAGGTCCTGGGGTTATGACTTGAACGTATTTTTGTGGGCGACACCATTCAATCCACCACATTATTCTATCTGGAATCCTAACAGTGACATTCTTCCCACATTCAAGATACATTCACACCATCCCCATAACACAAAGGCCTTAGGCTAGTTCAGTAATAACTCTAAGTCCAAATCTCATCTAACACATTTATGGGTGCAGTCTGTTCTCAGGCAAAATTCCTCTCTGCATGGACCTGTGAAACCTAAAAAACAAGTTCTTTCCAGCTTACAATGGTTGGACAGGCATAGAATAGACATTCTCATTTCAGAAGGGAGAAATTGGAAAGAAAACAGGGGCCATAAGTCTCATGCAAATCTAAAACCTAGCAGGGCAAACTCCATTACATTCCAAGATCTCAGAGTATTTGTGACTCACTGCTTTCTTCTCCAGGTCTGCTGGGGTGGTAGCTCCATCCAGTGGCCATATTCTCACTGAACTTTGGGGCATAGGTCACCTTCACTGAGCACCAGGGTGGGACTACTCTTTCCAAATGCTGGGGTGGTGACTTCTTTCTTTTGGACCAAGGGGTTCCTTTCAGCCCAAACCTTTGCATACATGGTTCAGCCCTTCCTTCATTTCATTCTGTGTTTGTTCCTTTCAGTCTAGGTTGGCAGTGGTTCTGCTCATAAAAATTCTCAAAAATCTTGTTAGTTTTCTGTGGAATTTAAGCTGGTCTCAGGTATCATACAAAAGGGTCTTCCACGGACTATTTCTGGATATTTGCATCTCTGATCCTGGCTTCCTCTGAGATGGTTGGTTGGATTTTTGAGCTCTTTAGCAATAGCTGTTCAACCACACCTTCATATGGAACCCTATTCTCTGGGAACTCAAGGAGGGCCTTAGTCTCACATCAAGCTATCTAAATAGCAGGAGACTTTTCCTAATCACCAAGTACTGGTTCCTCTTTGCTTAACAATTCAGTCCTCCTGCATTTTACTATAAACTGCAAAGAGAAACCAGGCTGTACTTTCTACACTTTGCTTGTAAATATCCTTAGCTAAATATCCAAATTCATCACTTACAAGTTCTACTTTGAATCCAAATCTAGGGCATAATTCAGCTGAGTTTTCTGTTACCTTTATAAGAAGGATCACCTTTCCTACAGTTTCCAATAAAACATTCATCATTTTCTTCTAAGATCTCACCAGAAGAATCTTTAACATCCATATTCCTACCAGTATTCTGTTCATGATTATATCTGTATTCTCTAAGAAGATGGAAACTTTCTGTACAGCTCTCCTCATTTTATCCAGCCCTCACCAGAATTACTTTTAATATCCATATCTCTACCAATAGTATCTTCAAGTCAACTTAGGCTTTTTCTATTAAGTGCCTCAAAATTCTTCCTACCTTTACCCATTATCCAATTCCAAAGCTACTTACACATTTTAAGTGTTTTTTTTTCATAGCAACACCCCATTTTCTGGCACCAAAATCTGTTTGAGTTTGTCAGAACTGCTATACCACAACTTATTGGCTTACAACAACAGGAATTTGTTGTCTCACAGTTTTGGAGGCTAGAAGTCCAAAATCAAGGTATCCGTAGGCCATGTGTTTTTCCTGAAGTCTCTAGTGTTTGGTGGCAGCTCAATCTCTGCCTCTGTAACATGGTTATCTGTCTCTTTCTGTCTCCTTCTCTGGATTCTACTTCCATTTCTAATTTCCTTTGCTTATAAGGACACCAGTTATATCAGATTAAGTCTTACCCTGATTCAGTTTGACCTCCTCTTAAAAGGATCTTCAAAGATCCCATTTACAAATGAGTTCACACTCACAGGCCTGGGGATTAGAACCTGAACATGACTTGTGGAAGATAACATTCAATCTACCACACCACCACTATGTAGTAATTCATCTATTCAACTCTGTCCCCTTCCCTCTTTCTGTGTGGAATTCCATGCAACCACTTATCTTTTTCTTTTTCTTTTTCTTTTTTTTGTTACATATCCCTCCCCTTTTTGCTTGCTCTTGCTGTGTGTTCATTTGTGTGTGTGTGTGTGTGTTCTTCTATGTCTGCTTTGTCTCCCCCCGCTGCGGCGACGTGCTGAGTCAGCTCACTGCACAGGTGGCTTGCCCCGCTTGTGGGCGGTTCTGCTTCCGTTCCCGGGCAGCTCTGCTCTGCTCATGGGTGGCTCTGCTCTGTTCACAGGCAACTTGCCCTGCCCGTGGCGGCTTTGCCCTGCCCGTGGCGACTTTTTGCCCTGCCCACGGTGGTTTTGCCTTCTCAGGCGGTCTGCCCGCTCTGAGAGGTCCCCGGGAACCAAACCCGGGGCCTTCTTTGTGGTCTACCGGCACCCTATCCACTGGACTACAGCCGGCCCCCCACCACTTATCTTTTTACTGTCTCTATAGCTTTGTATTTTCCAGAATGTCATATAATAGAAATCAGATAGTAATAGCCTTCTCAGGCTGATTTCTTTCACTTAGCAATATGGATTTAAGATTTCTCCATGTCTTTTCATGGATTGATAAGCTCATTTATTTTTATTGTTGAATAATATTTAATTATATGGATGTACTAGTTTATTCATTTACCTATGAAGGATGTCTTGTCTGTTCCAGTTTGTGAAGATTATGAATAGAGCTGCTGTAAGCATTCACGTACAGGTTTTTGCATGTACAGTTTTTCAAATCAATTAGGTATATACCTAGGTGTGAGTTCTGCATTGTATGATAAGTCTGTGTATAGCTTTGTGAAAGACTTCCAAACTGTTTTCAAAGCGGCTAAGCCATTTTGTACTCCCACCACCAGTGAATGAGAGTTCCTTTTGCTTTGCATCCACACTAGCATTTGGCATTATCAATTTTTTTTCCATTTTAGCTATTCTATTAGATGTGTAGTGGTAGCTTATTATGTTTTAATTAGCAATTCGCTAAAGACAAATGGTGATGAGCATATTTCCATATGCTCCTTTCTGTCCCTAATGACGTTTGAACATTTCTGTCATTCATTTCACCTATCCATATATTATAATCACCTAACACTTCATTGCTATCATTACTTTGAATAAATAATTAACTCTTATTAAACCAATTAAGAATAAGTAAAATAAAAGATATTATTTTACCTTCTGTATTTGGGATTTTTAAGAAACATGACTGACAGAAGATGTGTGTGTGTATAAATATTATGAGATTTTATTATAGGAATTGCCTCACAAGACCATGGGGAATGGTGAGTCCAAATTTTGTAGGGCAGACCGCATATTGGGAATTCCAATGAAGGTGTTTTTGTTTTTGTTTTTTGTTACATACCCCCCCCCCTTCTGTTTGTTCTTGCTGTGTTCATTTGTTTTTTTTTTTTTTGCATTCTGTGTCTGCTTTGTCTCCCCCCATTATGGCGATGCGCTGAGTCAACTCACCACGCAGGCGGCTTGCCGTGCTCACGGGCAGCTCTGCTCTGCTTGTGGGTGGCTCTGCTCTGTTCGCGGGCGACTTGCCCTGCCCGTGGCGACTTTGCCCTGCTCGTGGTGGCTTTTTGCCCTTCCCACGGCAGCTCTGACCCGCCCACAGCGGCTTGCCCTCTCAAGGCAGTCTGCCCGCTCGGAGAGGCTCCTGGGAACCGAACCCGGGGCCTCCCATGTGGTGAACCAGCGCCCTATCCACTGTGCTACAGCCGGCCCCCCCAATGAAGGTTTTGATGAATTATCTAGGAGAACCTGGCTGATTGAAGTAAAGATAGAAATCTGACTGCTGAAATCACCAGTTCTCCTTTTAACGCCTTCAACTGATTGGATGAAACTTCTCACATTACTGAAAACAATATCCTTATTAATTGTAGATATAATCAGCCATAAATGTAATCAAATGACCAAAGATTTAAATCCACGAAATATCTCACAGTAACAATCAAGTCAGTGTTTCCTTGACCAAACAACCGGATACCAAACTGTTTTGGTCAGCCAGAGGTGTGCCTTTTGAAATATACCAAAGATTGGTTGGTCTTTATAAAGGGTATTTATTTGGGGTAGATGCTTACAGTTACCAGGCCACAAAGCATAAAGTTCTTCCCTCACCAAAGTCCACGCGTTGGAGCAAGATGGCTACCGACGTCTGCAAGGGCCCAGGCCTTTGGGTTCCTCTCCTGCCGGGGCTGCGTTTCTCTCCGGGCTTAGCTTCTGTTTCCTCCACAAGTTCAGCTGTAGACCATGAGGTTCTCTTCTACGCTTTTGCGTCTCTCCACAAGGCCAGCTGTAGACTATCGGGCGAACGGCTCACTTCCAACATCAGAACTGCTCCTCAAATCGGCTTCTTTCCAATCTTTCCAATTCTCTGTCTTGCTTTTTAAACTTGAGACCACACCCACCGAGGGGTGGCGCTCAACGCCCTACTCACTGCAGCCCAGTCAACGCCCTAATCATAAACCAATCATGCCCAGATGAACAGATGAGTTTACAAGCATAATCCAATTTATATTTTTGGAATTCATAATTACATAAAACTGCCAATCCATTACACAAACCTAGCCAATTTAATACATCAACCTAACCATCCCAGACAATCCCTGTCAACTTGACCCCATACACATCTCTGTAAACCACACTTAATCTCTAAATAAAAATAACATTAGTCTTATTTTTGCCTAACATAATTCAACTGTCCTATGTACAACCAGACACACATGAACTCTTTCCCCAGAAGAGGATGAAAGTCCTCGGATAATATTCTTTAAACTTGATACCCTGTAACTTAAATAATATGACATAAGTTAGTACAACTTATGTTATATGATAAAGGGATAAGATAGGGAAGGAAACAGCGATATTTGCTTTGTGTATACATAGAAATATATTCATAACAAACCAAGGAAGAAATACTATAGCCATTACTGCCTTTGTTTCTGTAACTGGCCATGTGGTCATAGCTTGTATTTATAGTTACCTTCTTCCGCCATCTATTTCATATTTCCTTTACCTTCATCAAATACCCAGTGGGGTGCTCTAAACCTTCATTCCTGAAGGTTCTGGGACATTTGCAGTTCTTCCTGGGTTGGGTTGCAGTTTTCCATTGACTTCAATCACAGGCCATGGTAGTATTAAGAGATACCCTAAAGGATCTCCTAATATTCCAGTCATACTCTTCTTTACCTCCATTGTGTGGAAGCAGTCCTATTTCCACCTAATAATCAGGATCAGTCACCCCAGATAGAAAAGTAACTCCTTTCTCTGCCTGTTGATTCAGAGGCACGAAGAGCCCAAAGTGACAATTGGGTAGCAGTCTTAACTTCCAGTTCAATGGAATCATTATTGTGTCTCCTGGTGGACACAATCCTCCTTTTGTAATTCAAACTTGTAGTCCAGCAGAGTACAAGGTTGTAGGGGCAGGAAGCAAATTTTTTTCTAGTGGATCACTAGGGGTAATTGTGAGTGATGCTACTCTCATTTTCACCCCTTGATTCCTGGACCCATGAATCCTGGTTATGGGACACACAGCACCACAGAGTGATGCTGATTTAGAGCATATACAGCCTCCTAGAGAATATCACTCCATCTCTGAAAGGTATTGCCACCCAGTTGGCACTGTAATTGAATATTTAAAAGGCCATTCTACTGTCCTACTAATACAGCTGCTTCATGATGATGGGGGTATTTGGAAAGACCAGTGAATTCCACGAGCATGTGCCCATTCTTGCATGTCATTTCCTGTGAAGTGGGTTCCTTGATTAGAAGCAATGCTCTGTGGAATACCATGATGGTGGATAAGGCA
>PVKH010004319.1:0-23555 GCA_004027955.1 Chaetophractus vellerosus
GCATGTGAGAAAATCAAAAGTAAAAAATAAGAGGGGCTTTTTCTCGCCTTTATAGGCTCTCTCCCCAGGGCCCTAGGAATCGGGTCTGCAACCCGCTACTGGGTCCAGGGCCCAGGTTTGAACAACTAGAGGGACAATCCTAAAGATGCAGAACAGGTTGAACTGAGAATCTAAGAACAGCAGTAACTTGCAACCTCCCGCTACTAAATACCTACAAAAGAGAGAGAAATTGAGCATCTGAGTAAACTCACCATCCTAATCAGAAGCCTAGACAAAAAATTACAAGCCATACTAAGATAATAGAAGAAATGGCCCAAAAAAGGAATATATCAAAGCTTTAGAAGAGACACAGGATTTGAGACAACTGTTCAACAAGATGCACCAAAATTTCTAAAATCAAATTAATGACTTGAAAGACAATATCGTGAAAGAGATAAAGGACATCAAGAAGACACTGAGTTGGGGCTGGCTGTGGCTCTATTGGTAGGGCGCCGGTTTACCACATGGAAGACCCCAAATATAAAAGCCAGGGCCATAAAACTACTAGAAGAAAATGTAGGGAAACATCTTCAAGACCTTGTGGTAGGTGGTAGTTTCTTGGGCCTTACACCCAAAGCACGTGCAACAAAAGAAAAAATAAATGGGACCTCCTCAAAATTAAACACTTTTGCACGTCATGGGACTTTGTCAAAAGGGTGAAAACGCAGCCAACTCAATGGGAAAAAATATTTGGAAATCACATATCTGATAAGTTTTTAATATCCAGGACATATAAAGAGATGTTACGACTTAACAATTAAAAGACAACCCAATTAAAAAATGGGCAAAAGACTTGAATAGACATTTCTCCAAAGAAGAAATACAAATGGTAAAAAAAAACATGTGAAGAAATGCTGAACATCACTAATGATTAGGGAAATGCAAATCAAAACCACAATGAGGAGAGTGTGGTCTACAATGTGAACTATGGTCCATGCGCAATGGCAAAGCCCCAGGTTGTGTTTATCAATTGCAGTGAATGTGCCACACTAATGAAGGATGTTTATGTGGGAGGTTGTGAGAAGTGTGGGGAGTGGGGCATATGGGATTCCCTATATATTTTGTATAACATTTATGTAATCTAAGTGTCTTTTAAAAAAATAAAAAAATTAAAAATAAACCCACAAATGAGATATCATTTCACACCTATCAGAATGGCCAGTATTAAAAAGACAGAGAACTACAAGTGTTGGAGAGGAAGTGGAGAGATAGGAACACTTATTCACTGTTGGTGGGAATGTAGAATGGTGCATCCACTCTGGAGGACTGTTTGGCAGTTCCTACAGAATTGAATATAGACTTGCCACAAGACCCTGCAATACCAATACTGGGTGTGCACCCAGAAGAACTGAGAGCAGTGACACGAACAGGCATCTGCACACCGATGTTTGGAGCAACATTATTGACGATTACCAAAAGTTGGAAACAACCCATGTGTCCATCAACAGATGAATGGATAAACAAACTGGTGTATTCACACGATGGAATATTATGCAGCTGAAAGAAGTGAAGTTGTAAAGCATATGACAACATGGAAGAACCTGGAGGACATTATTTTGAGTGAAGCAAGCCAGACACAAAAGGACAAATACTGTATGATTGTGTTACTGTGAACCAAATATATTGTGTAACATTGTAAGATTAAAAAAATTTTTTTATATGTATCCAGTACATTTAATTTAGAAATGGATGTTTTTATTCAACTGCGTTTTCTTTTTAGTTATCAGTTGTTTATATTTTCAATTATTAAATGTACAAAATAAAGTAAAAAAAATGCTTTATAAATTCTTTATGTAAAATTGTGTTGCTGGTGAAAAGAAAAGGATGTAACACATTGACTTGTGTGCAATAGTTTGACAGAAATTGATAATTGAGCTCGATGTTAAGGATGGATAAGAATTTATCCATAAGAGATAGCATAAAATACCAAGCATACAACATGCCTAGTTGCTATCACTAGGTGATCAAAGTGCCCTTTCCAAGTAGAGCAGCAAAGAAATCTTCTGCACGACACTAGATTTGGGGAGTATAATAGCTGTGTCAGGTCATGGGTATTTTTGCTTTGATTTATCCTTGGTAAAACTGTGAAATATATCATTGGGCCAAACCACCTGTATATGAGTGCGTCTTATGATTTCTGAAATATCCCTTTCTTCCATCTTCTTATCTTTTAACTTCCGGCCTTAGACAACTTGGCAAGATAAAAAATGGAGTGAAATATATATATATATATATATATATATATATATATATATATATTTTAAAGATTTATTTTATTACATATCCCCCTTCCCCCCCGCTGCGGCGATGCACCGAGACCGGTCACTGCGTAGGCTCAGCTTTCCCCGCTTGTGGGCAGCTTCTGCTTCCATTCACGGCCGGCTTTCAGTTCGCGGGTGGCTGGCTGCGCTCCATTCGCGGGCGACCTGCCCTGCCCGTGGTGGCTTTTGCCTGTCCGTGGCAGCTTTTTGCCCTGCCCATGGTGGCTTTGGCCCGCCCATGGCGGTTTGCCATTCTCAAGGCGGTCTGCCCGCTAGGAGAGGTCCCCAGGAACCGAACCCGGGGCCTCCTATCCACTGGGCTATACGGCCGGCCCTGAAGTGAAATATTGAGAACAACCAAGATAAGGCCATAACCAATGCTCACAGTAACAGGAGATTCCATAAAACCAGTCCATGTTGGTGTCATGTGTTACGGGCAGTATTGTTCTGGCATTTTTATTCTGTGCCTCATGTTGACATTATAGACATGGGGAAAGGCAAAGCTGTCATTTTACTGAGTGCCCACTAAAGATTTGAAATGGACAGTGAAGCGGTCAAGCAGTCAGTGAGGGGATCTACCCAGCAGAGCAGCAAGAGCGTGGCCTCGAGTTCAGCCAGGCTTTGTGTCCACCCCTGCTCTACTGTGGGATGCTGTGAACTTCACTTAGTGTACCTGTAAAACATGGATTCTGGTGCTTGCCACCTAGCATCTCTGGAAGATTAATTAATATAGAATATGTGGCACATCATAGATGCTTAATAATGTTCTTGAATGAAGAAAAAAGTTGAGATATGAGGTAGGAAAGGGAGGTTGAAGTCAGTTTATGTAAGTTCCTAAGGCTATACAAGGGAGTTTGGATCTTAAACTGGATTGACATGAACAGATCCATTTTCAGAGAACCCCTGGCAATTTGGGGGTTAAATTAGCCTCAGTGGTTCTGTCAGGCACTTTCCCAGTAAGCAGTGAGAGTCCCCGGCTCCTAGTGGGTTTATAGATCCAGCTATTAGATCTGCCCCAGCATTTTCTCGCCTCAGCACATGTACATGTGGAGGAAGGGTGCCTCTTCAACTTTCAGAGGACCCCTCAGCCTGGCAGGCTGGGCGAGCATCTCTTGAAAGGCTCACCCTCAAGCACCGCAAGGAGCCTCCAAGGCCCAGCAGTCTTTGGGGCCCTCTCTGCATTTTCCATCCAGGAGGAACCTTTATTATTATTATTTATTTATTTATTTATTTGTTTGTTTGTTTATTTCTCCTCACCCTCTCTGTGTCTTTTCATCTTCTTTGTTTCTTTAGGGCAGGAGGCATCTTTGTTGTTGTTGTTGTTGTTACATATCTGCCCCCCCCCCTTTCTGCTTGCTCTTGCTGTGTGTCCATTCTTTTGTGTTCTTCTATGTCTGCTTCTTGTCTCCCCCCGTCTATGCGGCGACACGCCGAGTCGGCCCTCCGTGCAGGCGTCTTGCCCCGCTCGTGGGTGGCTCCATTCCGTTTCTCGGGCGGCTCTGCTCCGTGTTTTGCGGAGCAGAGCTCTGTGTTTTGAGGGCTGCTCGGTTCCGTGATTCGTGGGTGGCAGCTCCATGTTTCACGGGTGACTTGCCATGCCTGTGGCAGCTCTGCCCTGCCCGTGGTGGCTTTTTGCCTTGCCCACGGAGGCTTTGCCCCGCCCATGGCAGCTTGCCTTTCTCAACGCCGTCTGCCTGCTCGGAGAGGTCCCCGGGAACCAAACCCGGAGCCTCCCATGTGGTGTACCGGTGCCCTTAGCCACTGGGCTATACAGCTGGCCCAGGAGGCATCTTTTTAACCAACTACTTTGCAGCCTGTAACATGCCAGGAAACAAGTGTAAACAACAACGCTTTTTGCTGGATAAAAAAAAAAGTGTGTCTACCCTACCTCCATCTTAGATGAGCATTTAAATTTGTTCTTAATCGGCACACACAGAATATTTGCATTACCCATATTTATCAGAATAGGTAAC
The DNA here is from genome assembly GCA_004027955.1 of Chaetophractus vellerosus. NCBI lineage: Eukaryota > Metazoa > Chordata > Mammalia > Cingulata > Chlamyphoridae > Chaetophractus > Chaetophractus vellerosus. Next base: position 4,274 of record PVKH010004319.1, read on the forward strand.
CTCAAACTCTCTTCTGTCCAAATTATCCAAAATTAATGTGTATATAGGATCAACTTTCATTTTTTTTTCGAGACGAGCTGGCCAGGTAGGAACTGTATTGAACTGAAGAGCCTGTGTTGCCTCTACAGGGTGTCTTTTTTTTTTTTTTAAAGATTTATTTTTTATTTATTACATTTCCTCCCCCCCCCCCTTTCTGCTTGCTCTTGCTGTGTGTCCAGTCTTGTGTTCCTCTCTGTCCGCTTTGTCTCCCCCCCATTGCGGCGACGCGCCGAGACCGGTCACCGTGCAGGCGGCTTTTGCCCCGCTTGTGGGCGGCTTCTGCTTCCATTCACGGCCGGCTCCGCTTCAGTTTGTGGGTGGCTGGCTGCGCTCCGTTCGCGAGCGACCTGCCCTGCCCGTGGCGGCTTTGCCCTGTCTGCGGCAGCTTTTTGCCCTGCCCATGGTGGCTCTGCCCACCCATGGCGGCTTGCCCTTCTCAAGGCGGTCTGCCCGCTAGGAGAGGTCCCCGGGAACCGAACCCGGGGCCTCCCATGTGGTATACCGGCGCCCTATCCACTGGGCTATATGGCCGGCCCCTCACAGATTTTCTAGAAACTAGGTTTCTAGTTTTGATAATTTTAGACAACACATCCTCTACAATCATGTACATTTGGGACTTGACATTTGCTTTAGTACTCAACAAAAACCAGCATTTATTGTCATTTAATTATTTAATATGAATAATCTGATCTCCCAAATAAAATATAATGGGTCCCAAGTCTATATATGATCTCACCTCAAAAATATTTAAACATATTTTTGAATTGAATGATCTACAATGGTTCAGGAATGGGACATTTTAACTTTTTATTTTGAAATAATTTCAGATTGACAGAAAATATGTACAAATAATTCCTGTAATGCAAAGAATTCCTGTATATTCTTTATCCCGACTTTCCAAATGTTAACATTTTATCACATTTTCTTTATCAGGCAGCCAGGCAAGTATTAACTATGAACACCTCAAAATCTGCACAATGATAATAGTTGGGTTTGGTGACTATCTTAAGTAGCATTTTCATTTATCATGAGGATAATGAAACCACTTCAGATATTTCTGCTTGCAGTAGGAAAGATGACTCAAGTTAAAATTCAAATATAATCCTAATTGTACGCCCTTTACTATCTCTAAAAGAGGGTCAAGGTTTTTATTTTATTTTTTTGTTGTTGTTATCAAAACAGAGACAAAGTCCATCCTGCAATGCTACAGCCAAGAAATTTAACTGAGAAATAACAAACTGAGCCACAAGGTAACAAAGGCATTTATATTTGGAGTCTTAGAATTGCAATTAGGGGAGAAAAATTCAGGTAGCAACCTAAATTGTGTCTTGGGTCTTCCAGGTGAGGGTTTTAAAAGAAAATAATTACATAAATTGTGTGTAGTGGGTATTCTGGGAACCCCAAATATCCTTCAGGTTTCATAGTTTTAGGAGTTTTTATCTTGTGGTTTGCTTAGGATATCTCGATGTCTATTGGTTTTTTTTTCAAACTGCTAAATTTTATTTCCTCCACAGAAAACACTAAAGAAACTGTGAGCCTAAAATACATTCTGATTTTCTACAGTGTAGGGAGTATTTTTTATTATGTGTAGCATAAGTCAGTACATTTTTATTTAAGGAATTCAACATGTTGTGATCATTCCACCGTTTCATTATCAAAGTAGGCTTAGTTCCTCTGAAATCTGAAATAAGATTTAGCTTCAAGATAGTGGTTTTAAAAATAATCCATAACTACTGTTAGTCAGCCTTGTCACAATTCTTTTAGATGAGCTTCTCTTCATCTCCACCTGTGTATGGACATACTGGTGTATACTTCAGAAATTTCCCACCTATTTACCAGAATTCTTGGAACCTAATTTCTTCAAATTACTCACTTTAGGTCCCTCGATAGTGTACATTTGTATTTTGGCAAATGATCTAAATTGTATTACCTTTTAATTTGTTTATAATATTGAGAAGTCTTGTTACATCCATTTTTTACTCATGTCTTTAGCAATAAAAAAATGTTACAGGTCTCATTTTTCACCACTGCAATAAATTTACTATGATGGAAGCATAACCTGTGTCTCAATTAAGCCACATTAGCAGTTCTGCATACCCTGAACAACTGTGACCATTCTCATATGGAATCAGGCTATTGTCTGCAGGGTTTTTTGTTTTGTTTTGTGTTTTTGTTTTGTTTGTTTTATGAGGTACCAGGTATTGAACCCAGGACCTCATGGGAGTAAGGCAGGCAGTCAACCACTGAGCTACACTCACTCTGTCCTTAGGGTTTTGAGACACATAGTTGCTTGAGGCTTTGCATACTTTAGGTGCTATCTGGCTGAGATCTGCATAAGAGGAATCTTAGAATGAACTCCCAACTCCATTTTATATCTTTTAGCCATAGTAACTCTATTTTGTTTTATTTCTTTTTATAGCTTAGAAATGCAGAACTTCTGGCAGGTAATATTAGCACAGAAGACAGTGTGGTTGTGTGTGTGGTGGGGGGAAGTTGTTAGGATTGGAGTGATGAGGCAGGGGGTTAGAAAGGTTCTAAAATAAATTCAGAGAGACTCTAGGGCCAGGTGTATTCAAACATTTATTCTCCCAATTGATTCTATTGGTGGGAATTAATGGCCCAGAAAAAGAGTCTAGGGAAGAACAGAAATAGGAGGCAGCTGAGTAAGTAGCAGCCCTTCGAGAGAACACTTCAAAGAGGTATAACTACTAAAGCAACCATTTATTAAATGCACATTTTAAGTTCTCTCAAAACCTCTCACACAGTGACAAGTAGGTGCTATCCTCATTTTACAAAAGAGGAAATAGGCCAGAGAGGATTTATTATTTACCCACACAGCTCATAAATGGCAGAAACAGAATTTAAAACAAGATCTAGCTCACTGCAGAGACAGATTTCATCACACTATACCAGGCTGAAGGTAAAGGAATACCATACCAGTAAAAGAATGGCACATTTGAGTTCAAAATAAGGAAGGATTTGTATAGAGAAGGGTTCTTAAACCTTTTTTGTTTCACGGACCCCTCTGCCCGTCAGGTGAAAGCCACGGAACCCTGAGTAAGTCCACACTATACTGTGTATTATTTAATAATATATCACACCGGCACCAACACATCCCCACAAGAATAATGTTTTTTTGAATTTCAATTCAAGCTCACAGACTTCTAGTTAATAACCCCTGGTATAGACTGCTTCTACAGCACTGGAAGTATACATAAGATTATGTGGGGACCCAGGACCTGGGCTCCCCCTAAGTCCTCAGCATGTAGCTGCCTGACTGACCTAGACATAAGTTAAAGGTTAACAACCCTCCCCACATAAGAAAATCAATCATTGTAATACACCACATTAATAAATTGAAGATGAAAAAATTTAAAAACAAACACACACACACAAAAAAAAAAAAACAAAAAAAAAACCAACGCTCCCCAGAGGGGAAAGGATATATAGTATGTAAACCGTAATCTCCTCATAGCAGTTCCTGGGATAACATCACCAGACCCCGTAGGTGATCATGGGACCCAGCAGAAACTCTCTGCTCATACCCCATGGAATGTCTCTATTCTGAAACCGTTTATATCACCCCTCATTTTTCCTTCTCTTTGCAGAGTACTATCTTCATTCTCTGGACCTTTGCCACTGAAGACACTCTCCTGTCTGTAAGTCCAAATAAAGCTTATGTCTGACTCAGTGCTAGGTGTGTTCGACAGTCTCGTGCCCTTCAGGAGTTGGATTGTAACAGATCATTTATTTGTTTTCTGTCTCTTCCCCCTAGTTTGTGATTTCTTTGAAGACGTGGCTGTGGCTCTCAGCATTATTCCAAATATCTAGCATACAGTGGGTACTCCTCGTTCAGCCTCAATTATTTATTGAACATCTATGATGTACCAGACTCATGGGGTTGGACAGGGACAGCTTCAAGAGTGTGCAACTGGTGCAGTCACATAGGGTCACTCACTCAGAAAGGCACTTGGTTTAATGTTATGATGTCACCATACAGAAAATCTTAATCATATCTTTGAGCTTGTGTGTCTTCAGTGAAATCTTATGGGACAACAGAGTATGCACAGGAGCAGAGGAGAAAGGTATAAAAGGTATGTCCACCACGTTCCATGACACCTCGTTTGCTTAAAGCTTTTATAATCCTCCATTAGTGCGAAAATCTGGTGGACCCAGGGAGTTTGGCCGTTCAGCAAGACTCAAATTCACTGGCTTCCAGAGTGTTGCTAGAGTGCACATATCAAGAAGTGAAAGTGTTCTGTTCACTGTTCTACTGAGAATGAAATACATATGCTTATATGAGCTACAAAATACTAATTGTGCAATTTCAGGGATTCTGCATATAAGCTAAATGTTTTTATATTTGTATTTAAAACTGGTATTGAGCAATAGGAGCGTAAATAGTAAAATTCATGACATTAAATAGCAAATAAAAAAACATCATGACAGACTACGGAAGTTAAAAGTTTACATTTTAGTACCTTTAACGGGACTATTTTCCTGATTTTTGAACAAGAGACCCACATTTTCATTTTGCCCTGGGCCTCACAAATTATACAGCCCGGCCTGCTCCTGGATACGGTGCTGAATAAGACATGTGACAACTGTCCGGGAGCTACCATTATTCCACTGACTCTCTGGGGCTGCCTACAGGGTAGACTTTTTATCCTGGAGGGGTTTAATATTTGGAGTAAAGTTGGGTAAAGCGCCCAAATTACTTTCATGGTCCTTTCCAATCCTGAGATGACCGACTATAAACCGAGACGAGGTAGCGTCACTGGTTTATCATGATACAGAAGACCGGAAAGTGGAAAACTCAAACTGGCTCAAGCTTCTTTAAATTACTTTTAGAAAACAAACAAACCACTCCGCCAAAGCCCAACTAGTTTAACCGCTTCGTAAGCCGCGCGGGGAACTGCCGGGGGCGGGGAGCGGAGGCCCCGGAGAAGCCGGGCCGGGCCCCGGGGCTGAGGCGCTGGCGGGACCCACGCCCTCAGGCAAGGCGGACGCCTGCGGTACAAAGGTTACGCGCGCTGAGGCGCGGCCAAGGCACGATCCTTTCCCAATATTTTAACAAAGAACAGACTTTTGAAGGCATAAGTAGGCATGTCATGACAAAAATTGCTAAAAAAGGGTGCACGCTCCTCTGCTAACCTCGAATCCCACAGGAGAGCAAGCGAGGCGCCCGCCGACCAAGCGGGCACCAGGCTGTGGAGCGCCGGACGGCGGCTCAGCAAAGGCGACGCGGGCGGGCACGAGCGAGCCACAGGCCTTCGCCCGCGCCACTCCCCAGCCACTCGCCGAAACGTCCAAGGCGCTCCACTTACCGAACCTGCGAGTCAAGCCTCCGCCTCAAGGCTCGCCGCCCCTCAGCGAACACCGCCCCTCCGAGGGCGCGCGGCCCCGCCACCTTTGACCGCGCCGCGCCCCGCCCCGCCCCGGGGGCCACAGTGGCGCTGGCCGCCGCCGCGCCTCCCGCGCGCTGCCTTCTGGGGCTGCGGTGCACTCGCGAGATTTCGGCGCCGGTATTAGCGGGGCGCGGGCGCGCGCTCTCCCTTTTCTCCGCGCGGCGGAGGCAGGTGGGTCGGGCGCGCGAGTGCGGGGTGCGGGCCCGGGCCCCTGCGGGCGGAGACCCTGCCTGAGGCGCGGTGGCGGCGCGGGGAGCGCGGCCGCGCGGGCGGGGGCTCCGGGGCGGCCCCGGGATGCCGCCGCCGCGTTGGGCGGGCTGCGCTGTGCCAGGGTGCTGGCGTTTTGTGCTTGGCTCTTGCTGAGTGCGAGGAGACCGTGCCTGGCGCCATTTTCCCCGCATGGGTTAGCGTTCCCGCAGAGCCCTCGCAAGGCCCCAGCTAGCACATGGTAGAGGAGCTATTGCTTGTACTTTCTCTTGCCAGCTGGCCTTTAAAAATAGCATAAACTTAAAGTGAGACCTAAGTAGGAATGCTTTTTAACAATTTTTGCAAGTGATATTTGAGACGACTGCAGTATGATTTAATTCCAGGAATGCCATCAGGGTTCAAGTTCCATTGAACACAATTTGTGGAATTACTATTGAGCACATTTACAAATGCTGTGTTTGAAACTTTTTGCTATTCATATTCTCCTACGACTGATTTCATCCACTCATTTAGCGATTCCAAAGCATGCTAGGGTAGAACAATAGATGAATGGCAGTGTATATAGGGGGGATGCAATAGGGAAGATGAGTCCTTTTTTTAATTGCCGAAATTTTTGTGTCATCTTTCTAGGAGTTAAAATCGTATACTTTGTTTAGGAGATGGGTGAAATCTCATGATTTTAAAATGGTGCGTTGGATCCAGCTGGTAAATGGTGGTGGCTATTTTTGGCTATACTCGGGCCTCCTGTATACCTAGTGATCTGCCTTTTGGAGTCCTATTAAAGTTTTTTTCCCCAGGAAGTCCTATATGATCTTGAAAATGGCCAGTAGTTACACATGTACTCTATTGATGTCTGTAGATTACTATATGGCTTCTGGTAAAACTTACTGGTAGGTGGGTCAGTATTAAGTACTTCTGTTGGAATAAATTAACAGTTAATGATATAACCTGACAATACAGTGCACTTTCCGTTGTTTAGATACTTGCTGCAACTCAGGGATGGAGTCTCTCGACTACAACACAACAGCTACTACTATGGAAATAGAAAATCAAAGGTAAGTCTGTTATGCCAACAATTGGCAGTTTGTTACTGGAAAATAAGAGCAGTAGAGTGATGTTTAAATAGGACACAATGTTTTGGCTAAATTTATATCAAGAAAATAGAAAACAGTGAAGGGCCTGGCTTGAAAATTAGATATTCCATATAATAAAGGATCTTGGCTTAAGTATATATATAAAACCTCCATAAATCTAGTACCTCACAGTATCAACTGAAGTTGAATCAACATTTCTAATACATTCTCATTAAGTTTTTCTTATGCTACACTAATTTTAGAAGGGGCTAGAGCAGAGCTTATAAGTGCAATGAAAAATATGTTTTGGGGCATTTTAGGTAGGGCAATCAGAATTCAATGGCTACCATTTCTAAATGATATCCTGGGCATGTTTTCCCAGCTTTGGCTTTGGGAAGGAATGTCTGTTAGCAATAAGCATTCAGTAACGATACATTCTCTCTTCCCTTTTTTGTAGTGATATCTCTGATTCGTCTGGGAGCAGCTTATTTAAAACTCAATGTGTAACTTCCATATCTAAGGGCAGGCAAGTAACCCCAGTTAGGAAATTGGCTGGTGCACATGGAAGAGCCCAGGGTAGAGACTCCTCAAGTGACTCCTCTTTGGAACCAAGACCATTGACTCTAAAAGCTATTTTTGAAAGATTCAAGAAAAAGAAACGTAAAAGGAGGAAATACAAGCCAACAGGAAGACCAACAGGAAGACCTAAAGGAAGAAGAAACATGAGAAGATCAGAAATAGGCAAAAAACCTCTTCAAGACAGAGGGCTTGGATTCCCATTTTTAGAATCAGAGAATGGAAGAAAACCATTACCTTGGAAGAAAATTTTAACCTTTGAGGTGAGTCAGTGGTTTACATGTATAGACACAGCTTAAATTTGAGTCTGAAATGATTAGACGTGGAACTTGTTTAACCTTCAGCTGTTGATCCAAACTGCTGCCTGCTGTGCTGTCTTCTGCCTACAGGGCACCCATCCTTCACCTGGTCTGTGCAGTGATCTGAAACTATCAGTGGTGCCCCAGGAGTGTTCTCTGTGCAGTTCCTCAATCATACCTCCCTGAAGCAAACAAATTCTAACCCATGCTTCCCTTTCATGCTTTTAGAACATTCTGGTTTCTTATGGCTTATTCAATTACCAGAAACACCCTGGTACCCTTAGTAGACTTTAAAATACTCATTGAATGAAGGCTTAAATTACCTTGTAATTCCTTTGATAAACTGTATAATTCATTTCAAAGGATGAATAACAGTATTTCTCAGGAAAGACGTTTCAGTTCTTGTTGATACCACCTCATGTTTAACTGCTGTGTTGATTAGAGGCAGTTGGATCCTCTAAAAGCATGATTGATGAATTTCTTCAACCAGCATTTGACTTGCATGCTTGGTCCACATAGGACAGACTTACTAGATACAAAAAGAGGAAAGCGTACAAAAGAAGAAACCTAAGGTTGCCCATTTCTAAAAGAGCATCAGTATGAATTACCACTGGGCTCCTTTTGAGCATAGGGATTTGCTTAGGTATGAAAAAAATACAAATCTTGTAATATCTAAAGTCAAGTGTTAATTGGTATATTTTATAGCAAGCTATTGCAAGAGGATTTTTCAACTATATTGAGAAACTGAAGTATGAATACCATCTCAAGGAATCCTTAAAACAAATGAACGTTAGTGAAGATTTAGAAAAGGAAGATCTTGATAGTCGCAGATGTAAATACCTGGATGATGATGGATCCATTTCTCCTATTGAAGATTCAGTGTGAGTTGAATCGGGGAAATGGTGTGATAGCTTTTTATCAAATTAAATCAAATCTGTATTTAAGATGCTAGTGGGCATCTCTGTATATTTTGATATAATTAGTGATAACAGATAAAATAGGCTATTCGGTTTCAGTTGGGGTAGTATGTGTGGCACATGAGATCAGTTTTGGAGTGTTACATAGGATACCGTTTTCCTCCTTGACTAGTGCTGTTTCATGTTCAGAGCATATAACCAGTTAGATCATAAGGTAAGACTAATAAAATTTAATGTTACAGAGCAGAGGATGAGGATACAACACGTCTTGAACATGGTGATGACTGTGATATCAAGTTGGTGGTAAGTGACTTATTTTCATACAGTTTTATACGTGGGGAGGCCATTAGTTGGTTTAGGGATAATTTTATCCAGTAGTTTTTCATAGAATTGACTTAATTTTTTAACGGCTCAATATATTTAAGTGCTGGAATAAAAATAGTTTCTTGGATACTTGATAATGAGATCTGGTCTTTTCAATTCTAATCTTAAATAAGTTCTAATTTGTATTGCTAGTAGGATTTGAACAAGTTAATTTGGACTTTATACTTAGTCTCAAGGTTACTGAAAATTTTAATAATTTTTTTTTATACAGGAGGATAATTGTTTCATAATAAGTTCAGAATTACCAAAGAAAATGAATGTTTACATAGAAAAAGGTGAAAATAATGAAGAAACTGCTTTGTCTAGAAAAAGAACTTCAAAGACCAAAAACATTGGACAAAAGGTCAGAATGACCTGACATGGAGACAGGAATATAAAAAAACAAGGTAATATATCATCAAAGAAAGAACAAATACAAAGACATGTGGATTGCCTGCTGATGAACAAATTATTTAACCATGAACCTTCGCAGGGGGAAATTAAAAACTCAAGATCTTGTTCTGAAAAGTAAAAACACTTAAAGAAATTATATATAATTATATGTGGAAGAAATAATCACTTGGTAAATCTACAGGGAAGGTCCTAATTTTGCTGCTGCTTCATTTCAGATGAGATGGCAGACATTTTAGCATTTAACGAATGAACAAAGGTTTTTAAAATCCAAAGTCATAGATAAAATTATGAGCTAATGATCAACAAATAACCACCTTCCTTTTAATCCTAGCTTTCTTCAGACTAGTGGCTAGTACTGTACTTAGTTAGCTGCTCCTCCCAGTGACCTGGGTGGGTTAACTGATTTCAGCAACCTATGAGCGTATAGCTACACACTCTGCCTTACATATTCATTTTACGATGGCACTTGTGTTTGTTTTTGTTTAATTTGTAGACAAAGACCCATAGACAGGTGCAAATAATAAATCCTCTTTTGCAACCCAGAACTCATTGTTCAGTATGAGTTTTGATACAGATAAGAAGGGACATACATGATGCCTACGATGGCATAAGGTTTGGGTTATTGATAACTGTAAAACTTAGTTCTAGGACTATAGAATAATGGAAAAGCATTAGTTCATAGGGAAATGACTAACTTTTCCTTCCATTTTTAATGTTAGCGTAAAATATGAAAATGGACTTCTTTTCAGACTTTTCCTGAGGACTTTGCTTGGAGTTTTTCAGGTATGTCATATTTTCACGTGGCTTGAATGTACATTGTTAGGTAAACTTTCATTGGTTTAATTTGGTTAGAAATTTGTGAGTACTTTAATTTATACCTGTCTTCCTTGGATTTCATCTACAGGAGCCTACTGCATGCTATTTCATATGTTTTTTTTTAGAGTATACTCTGGTTTCTAAGCAGCCCAATTATTTTAAAAGGCTCCTTCATAAGATAACGTGGCTTATGGAACTGGGTTGCACTCTTCACTGTATGGCTTGGGTAAGGGTGGCTGAGGTCTATCCCGATGGGCTCTCTGTAGACCCACATCGTTGGAAACGCCTCAAAGAGGAAGGTTGTGGTTCTGCTTTGCTCACAGGACTGTTTGTTAGATCTGTGAGAAGGAACTACAAGACAGAGATCATTGCTCAAAGTATGAAAGATCTAATAGTTCATTTTAAAAAATCCTCCAGGTATTGGCATGTCCCACAGGTCTCCGCTCATCTTTGGTGTGGTAACAGGTAAGTTCTGAATGGTGACATTGTAATCTTGGGTAGGGTGACGGTTCAGATGATGAATTTAACTGTTCAACTGCTGACTGATACAGATATGAACGAAAGCTTAATTCTGACAGAGCTGGATATAGCTAAAAATAAATGGGAATACTAATAAAACTTAGGCTTTGTTTATATAGCAACTTGACACTTTGGAGGGACTCTTTCTAAAACTTGTTTTGGCATTTTCTCCCTAGGAGTGAATGAGATCAAGCCATGATGAGTAAGTGGAATATTTTAATTACTATGAAAATTAGCAAGTTCAACAATCTTAAATCCTGAGTACAGAGTTCTGTTACTAGTTTAGGTATTAAGTATTTTAAGGATGAAGCATGGCAAAGATACTGTACATAATTGTATTTGTTTGTAGAATGAAAAATAAAGTGTACATATCTAGCTATACCTTACTCAAGTGGCTTTTCACATGGTTTGTCCTAATAAGCAGATTTGGATACTAGTAACACTGCAGATACTGGGAAAAAGGGGGAAGTATACTACAATTATTAACTGCACTGCATGGTATCTGCACTCAGCATTTTTTTCCTGCTGGGGTGTTCAAAAGACAGTGCTATAGAAATTCAGTATCTGGCATCGTTGGTTTTCTTGGCTTTGTGCATGTTAAACCTGGTATTACTATTGATACAGTATTTCCATAGATTTTCCAGTACCATCGAGACTGATGTAATCATCAATCAATAAGAACAAATTCTTTGGTTTTTCCAGGTTGCCCGAAATTTTGAACCATGCAAGTCCACCAGTTTATTCTAAAGTAAGCAACTTGCCTTTTCTGTTAGCATCACCATTAAAACAGAAGAATCTCATACAGATGAAAATGCATTTTGCATAATATAATTCATGAGCTTAAGAGGAACTTTTACGTAGCCTCATTCCATGGAATGGGCACAATTGATCATGGTGTTCAGAATTGATAAATGTGGCTAAATTGAGACACAGGTCATGCTTCCATCACAGTAAATGTATTGCAGTGGTGACAATGAGACCTGTAACATTTTTGTTTTTTTTTTTTTTTGCTAAGGTCGTGAGTTAAAAAGAGACTATTTTAGATCATTTGCCAAAATATAAATGTATACTTTCTAGGGACCTAAAATGAGTAACTTAAAGAAAGTAGGATCCAAGAATTCTAGGTAAGTAACTTTTTTGATATTTTCATTTGAGAACTTCTGAGCTTAAACAATAATGTTTAAAACACTGCCGTGGGAACCAGCTGTGGCTCAATTGGTAGGGCTCTGGTTTACCACATGGGAGACCCCGGGTTCGGCAAGCTGTCACAGCAGGGGGAGACAAGCAGACACAGGAACGGAAGGCAAATGAACACAGAACAAGCAGCAAGCAGCAAGGAGGCGGGATATATAAATAAATAAAAATTTAAAGATCTTTAAAAAATAACCACTGCCGTGTGTTTTACTTATCAGGATATATGATGTTATGATGATGGGCAAAATGTTCAACTGCTCTGAATGGGCTGAATGAAAACAGCCTTTCTGAACATCCACATTAAATGAGGCAATGTTTTAAAATGTCAGAAAATGAACTTGGTGAAATTAGCATATTTCATAATAGTCATAAAAACTGCTGATTCAAGGGGCCCGGTGTGGCTCAATTGGTAGGGCTCCGGTTTACCACATGGGAGGCCCTGGGTTCGATTCCCGGGGCCTCCTTGAGCAGGCAGACTGCCTTGTTGATTCAGATGTGAGTGGAAGAGGGGTCCTTTAACCTTAATTATAAAAATCCCAGAAATTTATTCTAAATTGTATTCTTAAATCATTTGCTTAAAGTTATTGGACTGAAGAGAAAAAAATACTGTGATAAGTAATTTTTCGACTTTCTATGTAATCCCTTTTTTTATAGTGAAAAGGTGGAGTTTCTGAAGCATACATCAGTTTGTTCAATACAAGTGGAGATGAAAAGAAGCCCACCTGAAAAAATCATGACAAGTAATTGCTCTTACTTTACCAAATTATTTGCCAGAATATTCTGGTCATTACCAAGGCTTTTAGAATGCAGTTTCTGATTTGCTGTGGAGTTGACCATAAAAAAAAACTCCCCACTAGGCTTTCTTTTTGCTATCTTGCTAGCATTCAGCCTATTGGGGACATTCTAGTTCCTTGTTTTACTTCAATACATTGCTTGTATCAGCACTGAACAATAGAAATAATCGATTCATGTTGTATATTTTTGGGATCTGGTAAAGGCTAAAAACTATTCTGCTTGCAAATAAATGTGCTTTAACTGGATTATCTAAATAATCTAGGTTATTAACCATGTGTTGTATAGCAGAGCTCAAAGAAGGAAGCTGGCTCCAGAACCCATTCCTGGATATAACCTTTATATTATTGTGTAGGGCTGACTGGAAAAAGCTGTGGATTCTTTTTAAGAGGTAGGTAGACTAAGGGGAATGAATACATTTCATAGGTCATTTCAAAGAGAGTTTGTGGGACTGACACCAGGAGCTCTCAACGCTGTGACCAAAGATTGAGGTTCTCCACAGGATGACAGACACTCCTGACTCCTGATAGTGCTTTGTTTTTTTTCCTGAGGGAGATACAAGATGTTTGCCTACTTCATATTGGTGACTTGATAAAGACCCTAACCCTAACCACTGGCTAATTTTTTTTTCTAGGGCTATCGAAGATAAATCTTGTTTAATTGTCAAGCTTCAGAGGAAGATAATTAAGCAGTGGAATGATCACATGTTGAATTCCGTAAATAAAAAAAATTTATTAACTTAATTTGCTACACATAATAAAAATACTTTTTACACTGTAGAAAATCAGAATGTATTTTTGGCTCGAAGTTTCTCTAGTGTTTTCTGTGGAGGAAATTAAAAAAAGTTAGCAGCTGTTTCAGTCTCAGCAGTTATTCTCTTCTCTACAAGTAACAGAACTTCATACCTTATGGAATTCTTTTGCCCTTGCTCTATTTTGAGCATAAGCTTCCTGTCTTGCTTTCTCTTCCTTTTGTTGCTTCACTTCTGTTAATTGGTTGTATGATCTACAATAAATGAAAATGGAATTGGAAACACCCTTACTTCAGAAAAATGCAAACACTGAAAACAGAAATACCTTAGAGCCCTTTCATGCACGGAGGCTTGGGCTTGTGCAGTCTTTCTGTCTTCAGGAAGAGATACTCTATTTGCAATTTTTGGGTGACTTAGAGATGAACCTTTGATAAAACAATAAATGCAATAAATTCTAAATGATCTTGTCTTCTAGTTAAAAAGCGAATACACCCTTTAAGGGTAACAAAACTAGAAACTGTACCTGAAAATTTTCCAGAAACACGTACTTTATTCTTTATTTCCTTTTGCCTCTGAGAAGATTTTGCAATAAATGATTTCTTTCTTATCAAGAATGCTTCTTGCAAACTGCCTGGCACCGACTTCTCTGTTAAAAACATTTTCTGTACTTGGTTAAGTTCTACCCCACCCCCAATCAGCTCACTAAGGTTCCCAAGGCTTACCTGCAGGCAGGGGTGATACTGTCTCCCCGGAACTCTCTGATATGGCTGGACTATCTGAGGTCTCAATTTCTGGTACAAGAGGCAGAAATTCACTCACCTAAGAAAGCAAGCAAAACCCATCATTTGTCCCAGCTCCGCTACACCTGGTCTAAAGGTTTAAAAGTGATCATCCTCTCCAATATTATTTGCATCTATTTTTTACAATCATGACCTTGCCTAAGCACTTTCCAGCTTGGTGCCAGAGGACATAAAATTGGGTCGAGGATTAAAGCACAAAATGTTTGCATAGTATCAGTGCATGTATGGAAAGGTAAGTAGTTTTTCTACACAGAGGAGCTGACAATTCATCTGCTAAACCAAATTCTTGGCTAAACTAGAATTTAAGGCAGAATCCCCTGTTCTGCAGTAATCAACACTCTATAAAACTGTCTACAACTGTGCAATTCTCCCTATTACAAAATGATGCTTTTGGCTTTTCCAGTGAATGCACACTCCACTTTCCAGTTTCCAGTTGGCTGCATTCCCATCATAACCAAATGATTCTAATGTGGATTCTTGGCTGTATTAAGAGCTATCAAATTACCTGAAGACAATTTTTTGCCTTATATTCTCTCTCTTCTAGGGTCAAGCTTTCAAAATCTGTTTCTGCAACACTTATATCACTGGTGCTGAAAGTAAGTTCTGGTTCTTCCATTATACCATGGCCAGACTCTGTCTCCTATGCAGTAAAATTAAAAAGGAAAACATGTCACAAATTAGCCTTAAAAACTCAAAAGATGTTTGTGTTGGTACAGATGAAGAAAAATGGGAAGTAATTTATCACTTGATAACGAAGAAAGTGGGATAAACAAGGCTTTTAAAGCATAGGACTTTTCAAGAAAAGCTACCTTAAGATTGCAATTGGATGAAAAGAAGCTCCCATAGGTCTCTGAGTGACTGCAACATAATGTACATTGTAGGCAGTGGCAAAGGCCAACATACCAGTATTTCTCTGCCTACCCCCACCCTTTAAAGAACTATTGGAGCAGAGCAGGTGTAGCTCAGTGGTTGAGAACCTGCTTTGCATGTACGCAGTCCAGGCTTCAATATCCAGGTCCTCCTAGAAACAAAAACAAGCAAACCAAAAAACCCAATTGGGAGAGCCAGTGCTCAACCACTGAGCACCTGCTTCCCCCATATGAAGTCCAAAGTTCAATCCCCAGCCCCAGTACCTCAAAACAACAAAAATTATTGGAGAGCAATATGGATTTGGTGGAATCGTGTGATAAATGTCCACAAACATCTAACGCAAGGATTACAAATCCAAATGCCTGTAGGACCAGGCAGATAACATAAATGCAGGCTGACCAGGGGCTGTGGCTAAAGCAGCTGCTGTTTGATTACAGCCAAAGGTAGGCCGCTCCTGCCAGATTTTTTATTTTTCAAAGGAAATATCTTTAAACACTGGGCCACCCACAATTCAAAAAATTTTCAAAGACCACAAGCAGCCAAATAGTGCTTTGTTTTCAATCTGTTATATGTAGAAGGATAATAACTTAATGTACATAATACAAGAAGGTAAAAACCATGTCCATTTGATTGTGGAGTTTAACAAAGATTATAGCCTGATTGTAATTATTCTAATTATGGATTAATTCAGTGCAGTGCAATAAGGTTTGAAACCTAAAGTATTGAACCAGACCAAACTCTCATTTCTCCAGGAACCCAGAGAAGGGTCTCTGAGCTGGGGGAAAGATCTTTTGTAAAATTGTCTCAGATGTTACCTGTCATTTGGAGTTTCATTTCATTGGAGGGTTCCAATGATCTCGAGCTTGAATGCCTCAGATGGAAGTATTAATGAGTAGCTGTGTCGTTTCTCATGAATTTTGTCTCAATCTTTCCTAAAAAGGAACTTAAATGCCATCTATACAGTACAGAATTCACTTACCCAGACTGGAATAGAGCTCTGTATTGACAATGATCCAGAACTTACAAAGCGCTCTGGTGGTGCAAGTTGAGATAGGTTCCTTAAGATTTCTGGAGTTTCCACTTTAGTTGAATTCTCAAAATAGTTTTCATTCTGCATAGTTAATGAATGTGGTGCCCCTGTCTTCACTGTTCTCACCCATAATTGAGAGTCGGTTTCCTCTGTAGGATTTATGCCTAAACCCTTACAGGTTCTGTTGTCATCTTTAACAAGTCCTTGACGCTGTAGTCTTGTGTCAACCCCACTTTCTGATAGTTCTTCAAAGCACTGTCTTTCTTTTCTGCCTTCCAGTTGGTCTTTTCTTGAGCACTCACTAGAGGTAGAACAACATGGAGTGCTATGCTGTACATTTAACTGATCAAATGCATTAGCCTCATCAGATGAACTGAAAACTGAACTTGGCACATTTTCTACAGACGGCTGGAAATGAACACTTTTTTTCCTAATTTGTAGTATTTCACTCTGTTCAGAGGAGTAGTTCTGATTTTCCATGCCTTGGGAAGTATCTCTTGCTTCAATGCTAAAAATACTTGGTAGATCGGGATGCTGGCTCCTCTCCTGTGAAGAAAATCCTGGCAGAAGCTGTTGAAAAGGTTGTTCACATCCTGCATTAAGAGGTTTAAAAACTCAGTTACAATCATTATTATATGTTATATGATTTGACTACAGATAAAGACTAGTTTTTTGACTAAATTGCAAATAATTAAATCTTAAGATCTACACACTAAAATGTTTATAGTCAGGTTACTTCCTACAATTTTAGGAATGAAAAGTGATGTGTATAAAGATGATTATGGGGAACTGGCTGTAGCTCAACTGGTAGGACTCCGGTTTACCACGTGGGAGGCCCCGGGTTCAGTTCCCGGGGCCCTCTTGAGTGGGCAGACCGCCTCGAGAAGGCAAGCCGCTGTGGGCAGGGCAAGCCACCATGGGCAGAGCAAGCCGCTGCGAGCAGGCAGGCTGCCGTGCGGTAAGCTGACTCGGCAGGTCGCCGCAGTGGGGGGAGACAAGCAGACACACACAGAAGAACGCAAAAATGAACACAGCAAGAACAAGCAGAAAGGGGGGGATATATAATAAAGTTTTAAAAAGGTGATTATGAAGCTCAAGGACAATTTTCAAATAACTCTAGAGCTCAGACAATTTATTTTCTGATAATATGGCTATTAGACATCGTGAGGACGTTTGTCCCCCATAAGTCAAATGTTGATTTTAATAAAAGGACTTTGACTAAAAAGTGTATCTGTATTTTGTATATCTATATATATCAGTTCAGAGAGTTTTAAAGGATGAACTGTTAGGTGATCACCTTTACTGGGTAAGCCTTGGGGTAGAGAAGTTGAGGAATAAGGCAATACTTTTGCTTTCTATTTTATAGAATTTGATATTATAAAAAATTGAAACTAACATATTACATATGTTATTTAAATAAATACACAACTGAAGAAACAACTGGTAATACTCGGGGCAGAGGTGAGGACAGGAGTCCAGACAAAGCAAGCTGTATGATACACTTTTCAAGGAAAAAGGATATAAAGAACCACACACACACACACACACACACACACACAAAGTATCAGGTTTTATTTAACATTTTCAAACTTGATACATACCCTCAATACTTTCTGTAGCAAAACTCTGAGCTGCAGTCCCGGCTGAGTTAGGGCCAAGTTGCTGGCTCAGGCTTGCTTTTAGAAAAGAATGTGAGCTGGTCCTCAAGGCGGTAGAAGAATCGGTGCTTCTGGATGGCAGAGTAGCGCGGTGGCTTTCAGATGAAGAATCTGAGCTCTGAAACACAGCAGGGAAAGGCTGCGTTGGTGGTCACTATGTCCCTTCACCACCATCTTGCATTACAATAACAACTTGCTCATTCAAACCCAATCCGTCCTTCTCAGTCAATAGGAAAGGCATCTCTTCCCCAGACTAGTTAAAAAACAGATTGTGAATTAAGTAGCTAAGAGTTTACAACAGGATAAGATCATCTTTTTGATGAGCAAAGCTATGTGGAACAGCTCAGGATGCCAGGCTTTGGAAGCAGAAAGACCCAGCTTAATAATCACAGATATATTGCTGTATAGTAAGAGGCTTTAAATTTTGCAAATGACATTTACTTCACCTGTTTAAAGCTGAATTTCATTAAAATAAAAAAACAAAAAACAAAAACAAACCCGCCACCACTCAACTAAAACCAACAAAACAATCTCAAGATTTTCAAGGGTCACAGCCACTAACTAAGACTGTTAAGACAATTCTAATGCAGGAGGAGATTTTAAAAAATAATCCTAATACCTGAGCACACCCAAAGATCCTGGGGTGTAGTCTGTGTAGAGGGATTTTCAAAAGCTTCTCACATGATACTAAGAGGTAGCCAAGGTTAAGAACAAGAACCATTGTTCAAATACAAGAAATAACTTAAAATTGTTCTTGGGAATTCAGTGCAGTGGAGCATTTATTTTAATATACCTTGGAAATGTCTGGGTTGTCTTGAGAAATACCAGAGGATGATGATGATAAATCAAAATCTGGATGTGGTTCTAAGGGTTTAAAGAGCTGACGATGAAAATTTGGAAAAGTGTGTTCCAGTTCTGGAAAGTCAAGATCAACTGTTGGAACTTAGAGAAAAGAATAGATAAGTTAATTATTTTAATTTATTATTTTTAGGAGGTACTGGGGATTGAACCCAGGACCTTATACATCTGAAGCAGGCGGTCAGCCACAGAGCTACATCCACTCCCAAGATAAATTTATCTAAAAATTTTTTTTAAAAAGCCTAGAACATATTCAGAAAAGCCGATTTTTGGGTAACTCTAATTCAACAAAATTACTTACATTTTTTTTCATTATCGGCAGATGCTTTCAAATTAAGTCCTATCATAAAAAAGCGGATACTCAGAGTGACCACTTTAACAAATATAAATTTCCATTTCTACCAGTTAATTAGGAGTAAGGAGACCAAACCTGATTATTGTTTTGCTATGAGTTTTGTCATTCTCATTTAGCTCACTTCAGGATCAATGACTTAAAACCAACATAAAAACCTCACTTCATTGAGTGTCAGAATGGGACAGGCATTGTGCATTTTCACCTTTAATCTCCAACATCCTCTTTTATAGATCAGATAGTAACTTGACCATGGTCTTGCAACTAGTAAAGGTCAAACTGGAACTCAAATCCAGGTCTGTCTGATTTCTAAGCTCTTTTTCTCAAAATGAGCACCAACCCCCCC
>PVKH010004320.1:0-23553 GCA_004027955.1 Chaetophractus vellerosus
TTTCTACTTTCTATTAATAAATTAATAAATAAATTTACGTGCTATCTGTTGGGCCAGTTAATCCTCCCCAACCCCACCCCCTAGATAGCACCCTTGTCTGTTTGCTCCTTGTCTGCTTGTTGTGTGTTTGTTTCTTCTTTAGGAGGTCCTGGGGACTGAACCCAGCACCTCCCATGTGGGAGGTGGGTGTCCAACTGCTTGAGCCACATCTGCTCCCTGCTCATGGGACCTGCCATGTGGGAGGCAGGTGCCCAACTGCCTGAGCCAAATCGGCTCCCCAATTAATTTTTTTCAGTGTATACCTTTCTCATATTAAAGTCATAAAAAAGGTTTGTTATGTCTAATGAAATAAGAAATATTGTTATTTGTGATTTTTAAAAATGTTTTTTTAGAGAAGTGTGGTTTTACAGAACAATCATGCAGAAAATACAGGATTCCCATATACTACCAACACCTTGCATTGGTGTGGAACATTTGTTACAGTTGATCATAGCACTTTTTCATAATTGTACTATTTTTTAAAACAGTTGTTACCTTTGTTAAAATTGATGAAAGATTATTAAAATAGTACTATTAACTATTGTCCGTAGTTTACATTAGGTGTATTTTCCCCTATATAACACTCTATTATTAAACAACTCGTATTAGTGTTGTACATTTGTTATAATCCATGAAAGAACATTCTTATACTTGTAGTATTATCTATACTCCATGGTCTACAATTAGGTTCCATGTGTTACACAGTCTTGTTTTATCATTATTTTTTATTCTAATAACATATATGACCTGAAATTTCCTCTTTAACTGCATTCACCTATATAAGTCAGTGCTGTTAATTATACTCACAATAATGTGCTACCATCACCACCATCCATTTCCAAACCTTTAAGTCTGATTTCTAATTTTTATACTCTATTTGTGAAGTCTACTCCAAAAGCTAGAGACACCAGAAATCAATATGCACACACATTCAATGACTATTATGTCTTTTATCAGACCACAAATTATTTTAACTGCTTTATATTGCATTGCTAAAAATTAACTAATGATAAATAGAATGTTGCTTTACTATCTTCTTTTTAGCCTATTTTTTAAAAATAGATAAATCAATTTTATTAGAATTATATTATTTTAAACTTAACTTTTAGTAATCTGTCCTACAGTATATATTCTGTAATTTTCCAGTTGTTTTTATAATATTCCTTTAAACACATATTAACACAATTATTTGAATAGAAAAAATAAGATTAAACTCTTTTGGAGGGGAAAAAAAACCCTTTCATTTTGATATTGATTAGACCATGAGGACTGGCTTTGCTAATTGGGTTTTATGACAGACATTTATCATAAATTGCTTTTTTTTAAAACTTTTTATTATGGAAAATTTCAAACACATGCAAAAGTAGATTGAATAGAGCAGTTAATTTGCAATCAGTTACAATTTTAAGTCCAGAAATCAAATGCCCAAACAATGGCCTAGAAATCAACCTGGACATTGGAGAAGAGATTGCCTTCAGTCATGTAAGTTTCTTGTAGAGACTGGGTGCACACTCTGAGCCCCACACTGTAAAACAACAGGTCCCTTGGAGTCAAAAGCAAATTATGATAGTGGGAGGTAGCAGTAAAGCCCAATGGGAGGATTTATCCCAACCAATCCAAATGTCTTTAGGCCCTTTTATTGAAAAATATTCCTTTTTGCTTTGCCACTCTGCCCCCATAAATCTTCTGAGAAGAAACCTGCTATCAAAAATGAGAGGTGTAATTAGCTTCTCCCCAGAGGGAGAACTCTTTTGAATTTCCTGAAGATAGTGAGGCAGACCTCATATGCAAATTTTATTAGATGTTGAGAATGAGGAAGTTACTCTTGACATCCTGACCTATCTCCTATACCAGAATCTCTATTGCTATATCTAGCCAGTACTGACATAGGGAGTATCCAAAGTATACAACCTATAAAAATGCACATAGGCACATCGAAACCCTTACCCAAACTTCCTCAATATCTATTTAAATCAGAAGCCATTGCTAAAATAACCTCAATAGTTAAAAACTTAGAATCTCAAGGGCTAATTATTCCCTCTACCAGTTCTTGTAATAACTCCTATTTTACCTGTAATGAAACCAATTGGTTACAGATGGCAGTATAAGTTTTAAGAGCCATTGACAAATTAGTCATCGCTCATTTTCCTGTAGTTCCATACACAAATATTTTGTTATCCCGGGTTCCTCCTAATTCTAAATGGTTTATAGTTGTAGATCTATATTGTGCTTTCTTCAGCATTCCAGTAGATTGAGATAGTATGTATGTTGCATAATCAGCAATACATCTGGACAGGATTTACAGAGGCACCTTATTTCTCTTGAGTTTTACAGCAGGACCTGACCACCTACAATTCTCCAGTGGCTCCACTCTATTACAATATGTGGACAATTTATTGTTCTTCTTTTCTACTAAAGAGATCTTAAAAGATTCTATTTACTGTAAAGATAACTCAAAAGGGATATAAAGTCTCAAAGGATGAGCTTCAACTTACTCAAGAGATAGTCCACTACTTGAGTCATGATTTATATGCTAAAGGAATTCACTTATCATATAAAGTGATCCAGGAATTCTTGTTCCCTTAGAAATTCATAACAAATCCAAAGTTTGACTCTGGATTATTCCACTTAATTTACATTCCCAAGCCAAATTTCCTGGGGATGTCACTGATGCTGAAAGTGCCTCTTTCATTAGACTGTTGTTCTCTTCCTTAGGAATGAACTCCAATGAAAATATGATCAGAAATGTATCTATAACAGTAGGATAAATTGTTGATTCTACTGCAAAAGCTATTGCTGTGCAACAAAAATCTTTAGTTTCTTTAGCTAGAATTGTTTTAGATAATAGAATTGCGCTTGAGTACTTGCTGGATGAGCAAGGAACAGTTTGTGCTATCATCAGTACTACCAAATGTACTTGGATAAACACTTCTGGGGCATCTGAAATTCAGTTACAGGAAATAGACAAGCCACATGGCTCAAACAAGTGAGTCTTTCCTTGGGACTATTTTTTGATCGCTTTGATTTCTGTTGGTTTGGTTCCTGGGGTCCTTGGCTTAAAAGCATACTCCAAACATTGGGCATTTTATTATTCATTGTAATCATACTAGCCTCCCTCATATACTGTATCCTCTCAAAAATGTTAAATGGTTATACCC
This sequence comes from Chaetophractus vellerosus, assembly GCA_004027955.1. NCBI lineage: Eukaryota > Metazoa > Chordata > Mammalia > Cingulata > Chlamyphoridae > Chaetophractus > Chaetophractus vellerosus. The sequence continues at coordinate 3,198 of PVKH010004320.1, forward strand.
AGCATCTTGCCAGGTAGTGTCCGTCCACCTAAAGCTAGAGAATTGTGAAAAGAGCAAAAATGAACAGCCCCTCGACATATGTAACCTAGAGTTAATCACCCGCAAGAGCCATCTAATGTCAGCAGATGGTAATTGAGAGTGGCACTAATGCCTTAATTTTTTTTTCTTTTTTTTCTTTTTTATTTATTTTTTTTTGGAGGTACTGGGGATCGAACCTGAGACTTCGTACGTGGGAAGCAGGCATTCAACTGCTTGTGCCACATCAGTTTCCAAGCCTTAAATTTTTATCTCAGCCTTCTACTTGGCCTAGGGCCAGATCAAAAGGGGGGAATTGATAAATAAAATCTAACAGGCCCAACCAGAGGTGCCTGTGCTAAGCCCCATATCAGCAAAACCAACTATATGTGTGTTTCCTGTAAATTCCCATCTTGCCCAGAAAACAAAATTCAAGTCAGCCAATCAGCTATTGCCAATGCCCTACTCTTAAACCAGCTAACTTCCTCATTGCTAAGCAACCTCTTGCACTAACCATATTAGGAAATGTAGTTTGCATTAACCAATGAAAACTTCTTCCCAGTGTACTCCTGTGTTCTGTCAGTAAAAGCCTATTGCTCTGTGTGTTCAACGAAATTCTTCTCTATCTTGTGGCAATTGAAATCTCCCCAATTCATGAACTGATTTCATAAAACTCTCTGAGATTTAATCAAATTTTGCTTAAGTTTTTGTTTTAACATATATATTCATATTAAATTTTCAACCATCTTAAAATTTACTGCAAAAAGAAACAGCTCTTCCTCTCCCTTCCCCCACCACCATGGTAAACATCAGAATGTTAAGTAGACACTGTAGTAAACAAACTGTGAGGGTCTTCTACTGCTTTTAAAGAGATGTTAATGTAAAATAAAAGAACATAGCTGACAAAGTATAATATCTGAAATGCTGTGAAGTATTTGAATATTGATTAGAAATATTCAAGAAAACAAGATTACAATTAATGCTTTGTTAGAACTTACAAACTCAAATGTCTGACATGGACAAGAAGGATATCAAAGTGAATATGTAGTTGGAAAGGTTGTGAATTCAGTTCCTCTGGGTTCTAACTGTCTGAAATGGAACAGTTGGGTGCCAGACTTCTAATATTTTACAAGAATCTGAAAATAGAATTTTTTATCTGAAATCTGATTTTCAAAAGTGTCTTGGCATATATATTACCAAGACCTTTAAAACAATGTATAGATCAAATAAAACTCATGTTTTTATTGAATTTGCCCCATAGTAGGCCAATTTATAAATTTCATTTTATCACTGTTCTAGATTCCTCACTTGATGTATGCATACATATACATATTCATATGCATCTGCTTAAATCTCCTTGAACAAAATGTCACAAGTTAGTTGAGGTTTTCCAGAAGTCTAGCTATGACTTATTTCAAACTGAACCTGTTAAAAATTCTGCAGGGAATAAGATCAGTAACTGCTCGCGTGGTAATTAAAGACAGAGCCACATGAACAACCTCATCAAGCTCAACTCTATAAAAACCTGATATTTAATTCATTTTTGGCCTATAATTACAAGTTTGTTAGAAACATTAGGGAAGTCTTCTGAAATAACTCTGTGTTAAACTTGTCATAGAATCTCCTGAGTCTAATTATTTTCCTAATAATTAAAAATGCTTTAATGCTTAGCATTTACAGAACTGTTGAGTAAATGGCCTATCTTAAAAAGAAATGAATCAACTATTATTGAATTGGACTTAATTGAAATTATTTTAAAGATTTCTAACTTTGTATAGTAGGAAAGGATAAACAGTCTAGTTGATTGGCATGAATTACCTTACAATAAATGCTAAATTCAACTTCTAACTGATTTGAACATTTTCCTATTACCATGGCGTTCTATTATGGGGATTTAGTTGAAACAATAAAATTAGATTTTATGAATTCTGCTTGTTTTTGTTTTTACTGTCTTGTTTAAATTAAAGATGAGGTCCAGCATATACCAAAAAAAACAACCCAAATGTTCATCAATAGATGAATGGGTAAACAAAATATGGCACACACACACACACACACACACACACACATATATATGAATATTATTCAGCCATAAAAAGGAATGATTTTCTGATACATGCTACAGCATGGATAATCCTAGAAAACATTATGCTAAGTGAAATAAGTCAGACAATAAAGGAAAAATATTGTATGATTACACTTAGATGAAATAATCTAGAATAAGCAAATTCACAGGGACAGAAAGTAAATTACAGGTTACCATGGGTCAGGAGGAGAACAGCAATGGAAAGTTATTGCTTAATGAGTTTCTGTTTGAGGTGGTGAACGTTTTGGTAATGGAGGGTGATGATAGTACAACCTTGTAAATGTAATTACTGCCACTACATTGTACACTCAAAATGATTAAAATGGTAAATTCAAGTTATATATGTTACCACAATATAATTTTTTTAAAAGACAAATGACTACAGTAGACATTTACCCAAAGAAGATAAACAGATGGCCAGCAAGCACATGAAAAGATGCTCAACACCGTTAATCATTAGGGAAGTACAAATCTAAACCACAATTACATACCACTTCACACCTACTAGGTAGATGTGATGGTTTGGCTAATGTGTCAACTAGGCCAGGTAATGATGTTCATTTGTTTGATGAAGCAAACACTGGGCTAATTGTAATACAAGGACATTACATGGACTGTAATCATCAGTGAGTTGCTTACATAGATGGCTGATTAAATCTACAATCAACTAAAGAGATTGCTATCAGCAAGGAGTGACATCTCATCCAATCAGTTAAAGGCTTTAAAAGGGGAAGTGATTTCAGCACTCAGAGATTTTCTATCTCTACTTCAGAGAGCCAACATCTCCTGGGGAACTCACCATGGACCTTCATCAGAGCCACTGGTTTGAGCCTGCCCTGTAGAATTTGGACTTGTTCATCCCCACAGTCACGTGAGAGAATTTTATAAAATCTCATACTACTTACAAATATCTCCTGTCTGTTCTGTTTCCCTAGGGAACCCTTCCTAATACAGCTTGGTTCCAGGAGGGGGGTGGTTCTTGAGAAACAGAATCTTAAAAATGAGATTTCTGAATTGGTTCTGGGATTTTTGCAATTGGCTCTCTACTTTGATTAGATTCAAGGGCACTGACTCATTGCAGTAATCAGGAGGCCACTGACAGTCCATGGCATGAGTTGGCAATAGAGATACACAAAATATCACCACTGGATACAACTACTGCCATACTTATAAGCGGCATGGATCTGGCCAAGAGTGTTTTTAACACCTTAACAGAGTTTTGTGGCGCTAAAGGGTACAATGATGTTGGCTGGCTGTTCCTAAATATGCTGGATACAGTTGCAAAAGAAAAGAATGAGCTAAAAGCTTCAAATTTGCAACTTAAGCGCCTCATGAATGATGTGAAAGTTTCTATGTGTGCTCTGAAAGAAAAATCTTACTTCGTGCAGCCACAGACTTGAGAAAACCAGACTCAAGAGTCTGATTGTGCAAGTAGCAGAGTTACAACAGAAACTAAAATCTTAACCTTGCAGGGTGTCTGCTGTTAAAGTCAGGGCATTGATTGGAAAGGAGTGGAACTCTGAGGATTGAGATGGAGACATATGGGTTGAAGATGGTATCGTGGGGACATTGAAAACCTAAATTCTGCTGAGACTTTGCCACATAAACCTGTGATGGTCTGCCCTGTGGAGCCTGCACAATGTCAAGCTTGTATCACATAGCCTCCAGCCTGCCCAAGGAGTCTGGACCTCTTCCCAGCCCTAGGGCGGGTACCAGCCAAACTTAAGTCTGCATTGCCAGATTTCAAGACTGCCTCAAGGAGTCTCCACCTCCTCCCTGCCCTGAAGAAATCATCACAGTAGGCAATAATTAAGAAGTGGAATATGGCGAGTATTGGCAAGGATATAAAGAAATTGGGACCCTTGTAACATTGCTTTTCTGAATGTAGAATGATCTGGTTACTGTGAATAAGTTTGGTAATTTCTAAATAATGCTAAACACAGAACATCATATGACCCAACTTTTCCACCCCTAGGTATATATCTAAAAGAATTGAACACGTAAGTCAATGTAAAATCTTGTACAGAAATGTTCATAATAGCAATTTTCATAATCAAAGACTAGAAATCACCCAGACATCCATTAACTGATGAATACATTTAAAACAATGCTTATTTGATGTTTACCTTAAGAAAATTATTACTTTTATTTTTTTGAAGGAATTTATCATGGCATCCTGCATTGACCACTGAAAATAAAATGCGAATTCCACATTCTCATGCATTTATTGATCTGACTGAAGATTTTACAGCAGGTAAGTTGCACATGAATGTGTAGACTTGCCAAAGAATCTTCATATTTTATTTCCTAACTCTTTAGTCAATATTCATCCGCTGATGAACTGAAAGTTAAATCCATAATGATAATTAATCAGTTATTTTTAAAAAGTGATATTGGAAATCTAGATAAATTATTATATATAATAAAAAAATAAGTCTGTTATTCTTCTGAACCACCTCAAACTTTGAATTCTCCATTTATTTTGAATTCTTGAAAACTTGGATACATTGTTGACTGATTTTTTTCCCTTTCCATTTGAAAATTGTTTGTTGACTAATAGATGCTATAAAGGAAATTAAAAGAAAATATTTAGCTTATGTACAAAAAATATTCAAAGGCTTTTTAAATTAGATAATTAAAATTCCATGGAATTTTCAAAAAAATATCTCTTCTAGTAACATATATACAACCTAAAATTTCCCCTTTAACAACAAATATATAATTCAGAGCTATTAATTACTTTCACAGCGTTGTGCTAGCATCACCTCCATCCATTACAAAAACCTTTCCATCATCCCAAATAGAAACTCTGTATGATTTTAACAAATCAATTTTATTGATACATATTATAAAGCATGCTTCATCCAAAGTGTACAATCAGTGGTATTTGGAATAATCACATAGTTGTGCGTTCATCACTTCAGTCATTGTTAGAACATTTTCATTATTTCAATAATAATAACATAAAATAGACAAACACACAAGAAAATTCCTTACCTCTCAATCTCTGTATGCTTCCTCCACTGTACCTAGCTGCTGTTTCTGGCTAGTGAATCCATAGAGTATAATCATTGACTTTTAGTATAATCACAATATTGTACATTCATCATCTGAACAATTTTAGAACAATTTCATTACTCCAAAAAGAAAGACACTACACACCTTAGTATTCCTTCCTCAGATCTACATAGCCACTAATCTTATTTCATCTTTATACATTGATTTATATTTACATTTCATATAAATGATATCATACAATATGTAGTACTCTGTGTCTGATCTCTTTCACTTAGTATAACAGTTTTATTTTTGAGTGATGTTAACATTTTGTAGTATTAACTTAACATTTGTTCAGCTTCAAAGGAAAACGCTATATGCAATTCTACCCATATTCATATTTCACATAATATATATTTATATTTATCATAATATTTTTAGTTCATAATAGGGCAGTCATACAGTATTTGTCCTTTTGTGTCTGGCTTGCTTCACTCAACATAATGTCCTCCAGGTTCATCCATGTTGTCATATGAGAAACTATGTTTTAAGCCTTAACTTCTTAGTCTATACCCCTAACCCATCCCCTGATAACTTAGACTCTACATTCTGACATTCTGACTCTGTGAGTTTTCTTATTCTAATTATTTCAACCAGTGAGATCATACAATATTTGTCCTTTTGTGTCTGGCTTATTTCACTCAACATGATGTCTTCAAGGTTCATCCATGTTGTCACATATATCAGAGTTTCATTCCTTTCCATGGTTGAATAATATTCCTTGTGTATATATACCATATTTTTTAGCCATTTATCAGATGATGGGTACTTTGGTTGCTTTCACCTTTTGGCAATTGTGAGTAATGCCGCTATGAGCATCAGTGTCCAAATAACTGTTCATGTCCAAGTTGTGTCCGAGTTGTGACTGCAAAGGAAAATTCTTGAAGGAAATTAAAAGTGCTACTACAGTGAGTACGCAAATGGTAAGAATATGAAACAGACTTACTGCTGATATGGAAAAAATTTTATTGGTCTGGATAAAAGATCAAATCAGCCACAACATTACTTTAAGCCAAAGCCTAATCCAGAGCAAGGCCCTAACTCTGTTTAGTTCTATCAAGGTGAGAGGTGAGGATGCTGCTGAAGAAAAGTTTGAAGCTAGCAGAGGTAGGTTCATGAGGTTTAAGGAATGAAGCCATCTCTATAACATAAAAGTACAAGGTGAAGCAGCAAGTACTGATATACATACAAGCTGCTAGAAGTTATCCAGAAAATCTAGCTATGATAATTGATGAAGGTGGCTACACTAAACAACAGATAACTCATTGTGGACAGAATAGCTTTCTATTGGAAGAAGATGCCACCTAGGACTTTCATATCTAGGAAGAACTCAATTCCTGACATCAAAGCTTCAAAGGATAGGCTAACACCCTAGATAGGGGCTAATGCAGCTGGTAATTTTAAGTTGGAGCCAGTGCTCATTTACCTTTCCAAAAATCTAGGACCCTTAAGAATTTTGCTACATGTACTCTGCCTGTGCTTTATAAATGGAAAAATGGGGCTTGGATGACAGCATATGTTTAGAACATGGTTTACTGAATATTTTAACCCCACTGTTGAGACCTACTGCTCAGAATAAAAGATCCCTTTCAAAATATTATTGCTCATTGACAATGTACCTGGTTCCCCCAAATGCTCTTGATGGAGATATACAATGAGATTAATATTCCTTTCATGCCTCCTAATAAAACATCCATTCTGCTGCCTGTGGATCGAAGAGTCATTTCTTCTCTCAAGTCTTATTATTTAAGAAATATGTTTCATAAAGCTGTAGCTGCCATAGATAGTGATTTCTCAGATGGATCTGGACAAAGTAAATGGAAAACCTTTTGGAAATGATTCACCATTCAAAATGCCATTTAAAAAATCTGTAATTCATGGGAGGAGGTCAAAATAGCAATATATAAAGGACTTTGGAAGAGGTTGATTCCCACCCTCGTGGATGACTGTAAGAGATTCAAGACTTTGGTGGAGGAAGTAACTGCAGATTTGATGGAAATAGCGTGACAGCTAGAATTAGAAAGGGAGCCTGAAAATGTGACTGAGTTGCTGCAGTCTCATTATAAAACTTTAATGGATGAAGATTTGCTTCTTATGGATGAGAAAAAGAAAAGTTGTTCCTTGAGATAAAATCTATACCTGGTGAAGATGCTCTGAACATGGTTGAAATGACAACAAAAGATTTAGAATGTTATGTCACCTTAGTTAATAAAGCAGTGGCAGGGTTTCAGAAGATCGACTCCAGTATTGAAAGAACTTCTATAGGTAAAATGATATAAAAAATCATCACATGCTAAAGAGAAATCTTTCATGAAAGGAAGAGCCAATCAACGCATCATATTTATTTCATTGTTGTCTTACTTTGAGAAATTTCCCAGCCTTCAGCAACTACCACCTTTATCAGTCAACAGCCATCAAAAGGAGGCAAGACCCTCTACCAGCAAAAAGATTACAATTCACTGAAGGCTCAGATGATGGTTAGTATTTTTTAGCAATAAAGGGTTTTTAATTAAGGTATGTAACAGTCCTTTTTTTAGACATAATGCTATTGCATACAATAGACTTCAGTGTACTGTAAACATAAATCTTATATGCACAGAGAAATTTAAATAATTGTACGACTTGCTTTATTGTAATATTCACTTTATTGTGGTGGTCTTGAAACAAACCCACAATCTTTGAAGTCTGCCTGGAGAAATGTCTATTAAAGTCTTCTGCCCATTTTTAAATTAGGTTATGTTTTTGTTGCTCTGTTCAAGAATTTCTTTATATATTTTGGGTGTTAAGCCCTTATCAAATATGTGGTTTCCAATAATTTCTCCCATTCTGTAAGTCATCATTTTATTTTCATGGTAAGGTCCTATGCAGCACAAAAGTTTTTAATTTTGATGTGGTCCCATTTGTTTATTTTGTTGTTGTTGTTGTTCCTTGTGCTTTTTTTCCTTATCTTAGAGGGAAAGCTTTCAGTCTTTCAACATTAAGTAGAATGATAGCTGTGGGTTTCTCATATATGCTCTTTATCGTGTTGAAGTTTCCTTGTTTACCTAATTTTCTAAGTGTTTTATAAAGAAGGGGTGCTAGGTTTTGTGGAGCACCTTTTTCTGTGTCAATTGAGATGATCATGTGTTTGGGGTTTTTTTTTTTTTACCTTCATTCTGTTAATGTAGAATATTACATTAATTGATTATCCTTTATAAAAACCACCCTTGCATACCTGGGTTGAATCCCACTTGATTATGGTATATAATTCTTTTAATGTGGTGTTGGATTCAGTTTGCTAATATTTTGTTGAGGATTTTTGCATCTATATTCATAAGAGATATTCGTCTGTAATTTTCTTTTCTTGTATCTTTATTTGGCTTTGGTATGAAGGTGATGTTGGCATCATAAAATGAATTAGGGAATGTTCCCTCCTCTTCAATTTCTTGGAAGAGTTTGACCAGGATTATTGTTAATTCTTCTTGGAATATTTGATAAAATTCCCCTGTGAAACCATTTGTTATGAGGTTTCTGGTTACTGGTTCAACCTCTTTCTAGTTATTGGTGTATTGAGGTCTTCTGTTTCTCTTTGAGTCAGTGTAGGTGATTTCTGTGTTTCTGGGAATTTGTCCTTTTTTCCTAGGTTATGTAATTTATGTACAGTTGTTCATAGCATCCTCTTTGTACTATTTATGTCAGTAGTGTCGGTATTAATACCCTTTTCATTTCTGATTTTAGTCAATTGTGTACTCTTTTTTTCTTTGTCAGTCAAGTCAAAGGCTTTGTCCATTTTATTGAACTTGTAAAGAACTTTTGATTATGTTGATTCTCTCTATTGGTTGTTTTGTTTTTGGTTTTGGTTTTGTTTTTTTCTCTTTCATTTATCTCCACTCTCATCTTTTTAATTTCCTTCCTTCTGCTCCCTTTGGGTTTAGTTTGCTCTCTCTCTTTTTGCTTCTTTTTTAATGTAAGCACTTAGAGCTATAAATTTCTGTCTCATCACTGCCCTTACTCTATCCCATGAATTTTAGTATCTTGTATTTTCATTTTCATTCACCTCAAGATATTTCCTAAATCCACTTTAACCCACTGGCTGTTGAAGAGTATGTTGAATAATTGCCACATATTTGTGAATTTTCTATTTCTTATTCTTTTAATGATTTCTAGCTTCATTCCATTCTGGTCAGAAGATACATTATTTGATTTCAATTTTTTAAAATTTATTGAGACTTGTTTTGTGACCTAAGATATGTTCTATCCTGGAATGATCCATGTGCCCTTGAGAAGAATGTGTATTCTACTGCTGTTGGATGAAATGTTCTATATATGTCTGTTAGGTCTGATGGGTTTAGAATATCATTCAGGTCTTCTATTTCCTTCTTGCTCTTCTGTCTAGATGTTCTATACAGTATTGAAAGTTGTGTATTGAAATCTCCTAGTATTAAGGTAGATCCATTTATTTCTCCCTTAAAATTGTCAATATTGGCTTCATATATTTTTGGTACTCTGCTGTTAGGTACATAAAAGTTTATAATTGTTAAATCTTCTTGGTCAGTTGACCCATTTATCAGTATATAATGACTGACATTGTCCCTCATAACAGTTTTTTTACTTAAAGTCTATTTTATCTGATATTATAGCTACCCCAACTCTTATTTGGTTACTACTTGCACGGTATAATTTTTCCCATCCTTTCACTTTCAACCTACTTATGTCTTTGCATTTAATGTGAGTCTCTTGTAGCCTGCTTATAGTTTGGGTCATGGTTCTTTACCCCCTCTGCCAGTATCTGCCTTTTGATTTACATTTAACATCATTACTGTTAATGCAGAACTTTGTTCTGCCATTTTGCTGTTTAGTCTTTGTAAGTCTTGTACCTTTTTTGTCCCTCAATTCTTCCATTAATGTCTACTTTCATATTTATTTGTTTGGGGATATTTTACTATATTGAGTCCCTTCTTATTTCTATCTGTATATATTTTTTATATATATTTCCTTGTGGTTACCATGATGTCAAAATTTGATGCCCTAAATATATAGTAAACATTTAATTTCATATCAACTTGACTTTAATAGCGTACACATACACTCTTCCTATGCCTCTCAGTACCCTTATATTTTTTTGCACTTGTTACAAATTATACCTTCATACCATTTTAGCACCTGTAGAAAATAAGTGGTATTACATACCAAAAAAAAAAAAAAAACTACAATAGCACTGGCGTTTATAATTAATCAAATGGTTACCTTTACCAGAGGGCTTTCTTTCTTTATGCTGCTTTGACCACTGTGTAGTGTCCTGTTTTTTTGTTTTTTTGTTTTTTTCAGTCTGAATAACTCCCCTTAGCATTGCTTGTAAGGCAGATCTAATGGTGATGATCTCCCTCATCTTTTGTTTGTCTAGAAATGTATTAATCTCCCCCTCATTTTTGAAAGAAACCCTCACTGGATTTAAAATTCTTGCTGACAGTTATTTTCTTTTAGCACTTTAAGTATTTCAGCCCACTACCTCATGCTTCCATTGTTATATGATGAGTGTGGCGTGTAATGTAATTGGGACTCCCTTGAACATAACATGTTGCTTTTCTCTTGGAATTTTCAGAACTCCCACCTTCTTCTTTGCGTTCAATGTTTAGCTCAGTATGTGACTAGGCATATTTTTCCTGATGTGTATCCTTTTTGATGTTCTCTGGGCTTCTTCGATGTGCATATTCAGTCTTTGCTAAGTTTGGGAAGTTTTCTGTCACTATTTCTTTAAATAATCCTTCGGCCCCTTTCTCTCTTTCTTCTCTTACTTTGACCCCCATAATGCATATATTTATACACTTGATTGTTTCCCAGAGGTCTCTTTAGGTTATTTTTACTTTTTCCAATTCTTTTTTCTTTCTGCTTCTAAACCTGACTCATTTCCTTAGCCTTGTCTTTGATTTGCTAATTCTTTTTTCTCTTAGCTCCAATCTGCTGTTGAAACCCTCCTGGGAATTTTTTCATTTTAGTTATTGTGGTTTACAACTCCAATAATTCTGTTTGGTTCCTTTTTAAAATTTCCATCTCTTTATTGAGATTCTTATTTTGATCATTAATTATTTTCCTGAAGCACTTTAGTTTTTTTCTCTGTATTTTCCTTCATCTCCTCGAGTATATTGGAGATTTTTTTTAATCTTTGCTCAGTGTGTCCACAGTCTGATCTTGTTCATTAATGTTTTTTTAATTTTTTTTTAAATTTTTATACTCTTCCTTTGGAGGGGCCGTCATTTCCTTTCTTTGATTATCTGGTAATTTTTTCTTGTACCCTGTACATTTAAATATTTTAAAATGTTAACTGGGATTAATCCCCTGAGTTGTCTGTTTCTTGAATGTGTAACCAGCTGATGATAATAACAGATTTTCTTGTCAGTCCTCCCATCCTGAAGGTTTGCCCAAGGCGAATTCAAAATAGAGAGTCCTCCCTGTCTTTTCTGGGCCTGTGTCTTGTCCTGGGCTTGTATTTGCTAGTGGCCTTAGGAATCCTGTTTATAGGAGTTTGAAGACCCTCTCTACTTCCCAGGAGACAGATCTTTCTCTCTTTGATGTCCCACTGCTGGACTTAAAGCAGGCTGGTAATCCTATGCCCCAGGCCATCTGCCTCAATTTTTTTTCTTACACTGCAATCCATATCTCAAGCTGCTTTGGCCTGGAAGGCAAATTTTGTGTGTGGGTTTATTAGTCAGCCAAAGGGGTGCTGATGCAAAATACCAGAAATCTGTTGGTCTTTATAAAGGGTGTTTGTTGGGATAGAAGTTCACAGTTACCAGGCCATAAAGCATAAGTTACTTCCCTCACCAAAATCCATTGCCACGTGTTGGAGTGAGATGGCTGCCGATGTCTGCAAGGGTTCAGGCTTCCTGGGTTCCTCTCTTCCCAGGGCTTGCTTATCTCCGGGTTCAGCTCCTCTGCTATCTCCATAAGGTCAGCTGTAGACTATGAGGCTCTATAGGCTTTGCCTCTCTCCACAAGCCCAGTTGTAGACTATCAGGCAAACAGCTTGTTTCTCTTCCCGTGGCCTTCTCTCTTTCCTCACGAGCAAGCTCCTCTGTGTGTTCACTTCCCGGGGCTCCAGTATTAAATCTTAGCATCAGAACTCCAACATCAAAAATTCCAACTCTGTCCTTTGCCAGGTCTTTTATCTTTGAGACCCCACCCATCAAGGGACAGGGCTCAACACCCTACTGACTTGGCCCAGTCAAAGCCCTAATTATAACTTTATCATCCCCAGATGAACAGACTATTTTACAAGCATAATTCAATGTCTATTTTTGGAATTGATAACTATATCAAACTGCTACAGCAGGTGACACAGGTTTGCCATAAATAAAAGGAATAGTCCCAATCATTTGTCATTTAAATAAAAGAATTAGTGTTTAACTAAAAGATTTATTTTTAAAGGAATATCATATGTAGTGGTATTTAAATTTTAGCAAACTGTTATAGGTATAAACAGAAAAGAAAATTTTTGTAAAATTGATATTAACAAGGGCTTTATGTTTTGAGCAGCTATGGGAGAAAGGGAATTTAAATTTGTCAGTTAAAATGATCTCGGTCTCCTAAAGGTTTTTTTTTTTTTTTTTAAAGAAGCTTTAGATTACATAAACGTTGCATCGAAAATATAGGGGGATTCTCATATACCCCACTCCCTCCCCTTCCCACACTTTCACCCATTAACAGCATTTTACTGAAGCATTGCTACCAACCATGGACTATATTTTACATTATAGTTTACATCTTTGCCCCACACAATTTTACAAGTTTTGACAAAATGTATAATGCCCTGTATCTGTCATTGCAAAGTCACACAGGACAATTCCATTGTCCTAAAAATGCCTCCATGTTATACCTGTTCTTCCCTCTCCCTCCCCTCAGAACCTCTGGTGGCCACTGCCTTTATATCAATGATACAAGTTCTTCCATTGCTAGAATAATAAGTCTGTAGTAGAATAATAATATGATAAAAATATGTCTACTTTAGTCCATTGTTCATTCCCCAATCTTGAGGCTTTTTGGGATAGTGATGCCTACTCTGTTTCTGATTGACAGGGGGATTAGATCTCATGGGGCAGATGGATGGAACTGTCTTGCTTGCAGTCATAGATACTCTCTGTTTTTTTGGGATGGGTATTGTCCATCATCATTCTTTTGTTAGTTGCCCTGGGCGAGTGCAATGAACTGAAGAGTAGGTATTGCATCTCTGCTGAGATTCAGGGCTCAACCAGCATATAAACAGACAGACAATTTAAGTCTCTGGGACATATAATTAACAAGTATAGTGCTAATTATAGGTTCAGATAAAAGGGGAGAAGAGCCATGTTTAGGGAAGTTATAAATGAGTCTAACTTTGTTACATTGGGAAGCATATATTCCTCTGACAGGGTACCGAATTCCTGAGATTGTCTGCCCTGCTTTTAGTGTCTGGATGTTTCAATTCAGTCTTGTTGGGTTTATTCGCAATCTTTCTGGATTTTTCTGCATTCCTCCTCCTAGCAAGGATGGTAGCTGTGTGGACATAAGGGGTAGGCTTTTATGTACTCATTGTGTTGGAGGAACAGGTCTTTGTATCTGCCCTGAGGTCCTTGTTCCACTACAGTGATTGCCCTTGTCCACTTGGTGTCCTGCTCTACATTTGCTGCTGAAGTTGGCAACTTGTGACTTTATCTTTTCCCTTGACTAGGTCAGACCCTAATAGTCTACCCTGGTTGACTTGACCTTGCTTTAGATCTTAATGACCTTTTGGATTCCTGAGGCTCCATTTTGTCCATCTAACCCTCTGACTTGGACTTTTCATTGCCTGTTCTCTACCATGATATTCCTTTGAATTATACCATTGTATTCCCATGGAAGGTCCATTGACCATTAACTTGGCTACCTTTCATGTCCACCAGAGAGAATCTTGAGTCCCTTCTTTATGCATGAAAATGAAGAGAAGTTTGAAAATTGTCTTTTCTGAGTTACAGAGGATAACCCCTGTTAGTACCAATCATCTTGCAGTACAGGCTTCTCCTTGAGTTCCCTCCAACTTCATGAGTTTCTTCTATATTCTCAGTGCTACCCCCCCCCCTTTGAGTCTGGACTCCAAAAATGAGACCAGGAGATGTAGTCAAGGAAATTAGTTTCAGAGCTTTCTCTCCTCCTCCAGTCTCTGGTTCCTCCTCCTTGTCCCAAGCCTTCCCATTGCCTCCCTAGATAGCTTGATTTCTTGACCTGAGTTCTTTCTACAAGTGACTTAAAGTAAAATTTGTTCAGATCCCCAGATTTTGCTTTTAACATGTAAAAAAAAAATTGGGGGTTTAGTAATCTTTGTTCATTCTTAACAAAGCCTGATTTTCAATACTATCTTCTGTCTGTAGACTTGAAAACTGATATTTTCGAAGTCAATAACTGAATATGGACTTTTTTTTCCTGTCCTACTATGGTAACCCTAATCTTTTCCTGGGGTAGCCGTTCTCAAAATATGGTCTTTGGTGGTTCCCAGAGGGTTTCAAAGATGCTTTCACAGGGTCTGTGAGTCAAATGATTTTTTAAAAAGCCATAAAACATCATTTGCCTTTTTCACACAAGTGTACAGTGTAGCTTTCCAGACACTTCATAACATGTAAAGACTTCATTACTCTGATGACTTGTATGCATACTTGTGTATTCTTGTGTTTTAAATATGTTTTAATTTCTAAGGTGGTAAATATAAATACATATAGATCATAACAACAAAACCTCTTTGGGGTCCTCAATAATACCAGTTTGAGAATTGCTGCCCTAGGTAAATGGATCCCTCTCGCTTACTGGGGTTGCTATACAAAGTCATGGGAAAGAGTAATATCCCTGATATAAACATATATCAAGTAAAGATAAGATTTAAGATGTGACATTTTAGATAAATTATAATAATCTCTTTGAGCTTGGCCTCTGTCCCCCTTTCTTCTTCCTGCCAAATAGTTGTCATGATTCTAGCATGTAGCCTTGAGAAGCAGCCAAAGAAAGGAGCTTGAGGCTGTGCTATTGATGAGGTAATATAAAATATATAGATAGCCCTTAACCCCAGGGACTCCCTACCATTTTCTTTATGTCATTTTTCTACTTACTACAAAACTGGAAAGATGTCAATTTATGGGACCTTTTCTCTTTCATTTATTGGTTAGGCCAAGCACGTGTTTTACTTTTAGTAGAACTGAAAAGCTCACTCAGAATGCCTCCCTAGTTACTTCTTTGAGCAAAGGGTAAGGTAGATGGGACTTGTGAGATATTTAAAATGGTAAATATTCTGTCATCAGGAAAGTAAAGGAAACATGACCTGAAAACTTATTTTAATATCACAAATACTTTTTCATTCATTCATCAAATTCAGTGATTATTTACTGAGCCTCTATTCTGCCAGGCATTATGCTAGGAACCAAGAGTTTAAAGGTGAAATTGAGATCACTAGACTCAACTGCTACTATATCATGAACCTCAAGGGTATCATTATAGCAAGACATCACTTTGTTCATTCCATATCCAGAGGTTTACACTTGGTTTTTAAATTTACTGATATAAGTCTTAAATATTTTAAAATGCAGCAAAGTTTCAAATCCAGGTGCACATTAGTAATCAGTATATCATTTGTTTGTAGTGCATTTGGTGGAGCTATAGTAGATTCTTATCTTCCTACCCTTATACACTCCCAAGGTTTGAATTTTGTGAATCCCAAAAAGCTAAAGATTATGTTTTAAACTGATCCATTTCTGTGAGTGTGAGATCTGTTTGACTGGATTATGTCAGTGGGGCATGATTCATGTTGAGTCTCTCCCTTATTGCTGGATCTGATATAAAGAGAGACCCAAAGAGAGACAGGCGAAAACAAGACACCAGGAAAGGGAACTGCCATGTTTGATTCTGCCGTGTGAGAGAAGCCCTATGCATAGTTGCTCACAGATGAAGAGACTGTAGATTCTGGAGGGAAAGGCAGAGACCTCCACAGAGATTGGAGGCCATCTTGCTTTACCACGTGGCAACAACGCCAGGATCAACATAGCCTTAGGACACTAAGCTTTTACCCCCAATAAATCCCCATTATAAAAGCCAACAGATTTCTGATGTTTTGCATTGGCAAACTAAAACATACACCCTCAGTGATTTCATGACTTTAAGTACCATCTATGAGTTGACAACTCCCAAATTTATGCTCCAGACTGCACCTCCCTCTAGCTCCAAAATCACATATCCAACTGCCTATTAGCCATCTCCACTTGTTTGTCTATGTCTAATAGACATTTCAAACCATTATGTATCCAACTAAACCCCTGATCTTTTCCCCCAAACCTTTCAGCCTGTCTTCTTCTCCATCTCCCTAAATGACAGCCCCATCCTTCTAGTTCCTCTGTCAAAATGTGGAAGTCATCCTTGCCTCCTTTTTCTGTCACATCCAACGTTAGCTTTAGGAAATCATTTCCATTCTGCTTTCAAAATATATCCACAACTTGATCACTTCTCACCACCTCCACTGCAATCATCCTGTTCCAAGACACACAACCATTTCAAGTGTGTAGTAATAGATGTGAACTAACAAAACAAACATACATAACATTATACAAGGCTCTCATACCTTACCCTACCACCAATACCTTGCATTGTTGTGAAACATTTTTAACTATGGATGAAAGAACATCCTCAAAATATTACTACTGACCAAAGTATCTTAAATTTGGTTTATTTTTACTCCAACCCACCCTATTTTTTCATATCATTTATACATGAACATACATAAACAGTAAGTGTATAGTGAAAGTTGTAAACTTATATAACAAACATGAATAACTTCATACTTGGGTCCCATACATCAACCCACCACCAACACCTTGCGTTGTTGTGTGACATGTGTTACAAATTATGAAAGAATATTGTCAAAATCTTACTACTAACTATATCTTACATTTGGTGTATTTTCCCCATAACCCACTCTATTATTTTTTAAAATATATTTTTACTACAACAGGTGTAAACTTATAAAATACTCATACACATGCGCAGAATTCCCATGTAACACCCCTCTATCAACACACCACACCACGGTTTGTTACAGATTATGAGTTAATATTATCTGATTGTTACCACTAACCATGGTCCATAGTGTACATTTGGCAAACTTTTTCCATACTCCCCCATTGTCAACACAGTACGTCTTTGGCGTAGATGCATGAATATTACAGTATTGCTGTTATCTACAGTCCATAGGTCACTCCAGTTGTATTTTTCCCATTCTCCACATTCCCACCACCCTGTAATAGTGACGTACATCTGCTCTAGCTCACAAAGGACACTCTTGCATCTGTGACATCGATCACAATTCTCATCCACCTTGGGTTTACTGTGTTATTCAGGCCCTAGATTATTCTCTAGCTTTCTTTCAATTGACACTTACATCCCTGGACTACCCTTTCCAGCCACATTCCCATTTATAAACCAGCTGTTACTCACTATAATGTGTTAGCATCAACTCTATACATTTCCACACTTTTACAGTAAAGTTAATTAAAATTTCTACATACTTTAAGCATCAGTAGTCCTCTCAGCCCTCCTCTTATCTCCTTTAAGAATCTACCACCTACCACCAGGTCTTGAAGATGTTTTCCTACATCTTCTTCTAGAATCTTTATGGTTCTTGCTTTTATATTTAGGTTTTTGATCCATTTTGAGTTAATTTTTGTATAAGGTGTGAGATAGGGTTCCTGTTTCTTTCTTTGGCTATGGATATCCAGTTCTGTCAGCACCATTTGTTGAATGGACTGCTCTGCCTGAACTGCGATGGTTTGACAGAATTGTCAGAAATCACTTAACCATAGTTTTTTCTGGTCTGTCAGTTTGGGTCCATTGGACTATGTGTATGTCTCAATGCCAGTACCATGCTGTTTTTACCACTGTAGCTAGGTAATATGATTTAAAATCTGGAAGTGAGAGTCCTCCAACTTCCCTTTTCCTTTTTAAGATGTTCTCTCTATTAGGGTCCCCTTACCCTTCCAAATAATTTGATAATTGTGCTTTCCATTTATTTTTAAAATGATGGTGTAATTTTTATTGGGATTGCATTGAATCTGTATATCAATTTGGGTGGAATTGACATCTTAATGATATTTAGTCTTCCAATCCATGAGCATGGAATGTTCTTCCAGTTATTTAGGTCTTTTTTTAAAAATTTCTTTTAAAAATGCATTGTAGTTCTCTGAATACAAGTGCTTTACATCGTTGGTTGAGTTTATTCCTAAATATTGGATTCTTTTAGTCACTATTGTAAATGGAATTTTTTTTCTGACATCTTCCTCAGATTGCACATTACTAGTGTCTTTTAAAGTCTATTTCATCTGATAAAAATATAGCTACTCCAGCTTCTTTGTTGTTGTTTGTTTTTTTGTTTTTTTGGTTTTTTTTGTTACTGCATGTGTGGGATATCTTTTTCCATCCTTTCCAATCTATTGGTATCCTTGGGTCTAATGTGAGTCTCTTGCAGAAAGCATATAGGGGGCTCATATTTTCTTATTCCTTCTACCTGTCTGTGTTATTCATTCAGTGTTATTGCTGTAAAGGCAGTTCTTATTTCACCCATTTTGATCTTTGGGTTTTATCTGTCATATTTTATTTTCACTACTCTTTTGAGACTTTTTGTTACTTTTACTGATATATTTTCATTTGTAGACTCTTGCAAGCCTCTGTCTCCTGTCTTTTCATTTTAGACTGTAGCACATCCTTTAGTATTTCCTGCGAAACCAGTCTCTTGGTTACAAACTCTCAGTTTCTGTTTATCTGTAAATATTCTAAACTCCCCCTCATTTTTGAAAGACAGTTTTGCCGGATATAAGATTCTTGGCTGGAAGTTTTTCTCTTGCAATATCTTAAATATATCATACCACTGTTGTATTAGTCAGCCAAAAGGGGTGCTGATGCAAAATACCAGAAATTGGTTGGTTTTTATAAAGGGCATTTATTTGAGGTAGAAGCTTATAGTTACCGGGCCATAAAGCATAAGTTTCTTCCCTCAACAAAGTCCGTTGCCACATGTTGGAGCAAGACAGCTGCCGACGTTCGCCAAGGTTCAGGCTTCTTGGGTTCCTCCCTTCCTGGGGCTGCATTTCTCTCCGGGCTTAGCTCCTCTGTTTCCATGAGGCTCTCTAGGCTTTGTGTCTCTTCACAAGGTCAGCTGTAGACTATCAGGTGAATGGCTTGTCTCTATCCCGGGGCCTTCTTTCCTTCCTCACAACCAAGCTTTCTTACTTCCTGGGTTTCTAGCTCAAGACTCCAACACCAAAACTTCTCAAAACTGCTCCCTCTGTCCTTTGCCTTGCCTTTTATATTCTATTCCCCCACTCACCAAGGGGTGGGGCTCAGTGCCCTACTGTTGTGGCCCAGTCAACACCCCAGTCATAACTCAATCATGCCCAGATTAACAGATCAGCCTACAAGCTGGAATTCATATTTACATCAAACTGCCAGATGGCTACAATTGTCTTCTTGCTTCCATGGTTTCTGATGAGGAATTGGCACTTAATTTTATTGGGTATCCCTTATATGCTATGCATTGCTTTTCTCTTGCTGCTCTAAGAATTCTGTGTCTTTGGCATTTGACATTCTGATTAGTATGTGTCTCAGAGTTGGTCTATTTGGATTTATTCAGATGGGAATACATTGTGCTTCTTGGATATGGAAATCTATACTCCACTGAGAACACTAACTCTTTTCTACCACTATTTCTTCCAATATTCCTTCTACCCCTTTTCCCTTCTCTTTTCCTTCTAGGACACCCATAACATGTATGTTTGCAGGTCTCTTGCTGATGTTTAGTTCCCTGAGACCTTGTTCAGTTTTTTATCAGTTCTTTTCTTCATCTGTTCTTTCGTATGTTCGCTTTTGGAAGGCATTTCTTCAAGCTCACCAATCTTTTCTTCTGCCTCCTCAAATCTGCTTTTGTATGATTCCAGTGTATTTTTTATTTCATTTATTATGCCTTTCATTCCCATAAGATCTGCTATTTTTATATGTATGCTTTCAAATTCTTCTTCGTGCTCATCTAATGTCTTCTTTTATTTTATTTTATTTTATTTTATTTATTTATTTTTATTATTAATATATCTATATATATATTTAAGATACATTGATTACACAAATGTTACACAGAGATTCCAGGAGTACCCATATGCCTCCCCCCCACCCCTCCCACAACCCCCC
>PVKH010004321.1:0-23555 GCA_004027955.1 Chaetophractus vellerosus
AAGCCCGGAGAGAAATGCAGCCCCGGGAACAAAGGAATCCGGAAGCCTGAACCCTGGAGACGTCGGCAGCCATCTTTCTCCGAAACATGGACTTTGGTATGGGAAGAAATTTATGCTTTGTGGCCTGGTAACTGTAAGCTTCTACCCCAAATAAATACCCTTTATAAAGACCGACCAATCTTTGGTATATTTCAAAAGGTACGCCTGTGGCTGACCAAAACAGGCATCATGAAAGGTCTCTTTAGAATCCATCTCACAATTGTTTCCTTCTAAGACCTTATCAAAAAAACTTTAGGCTTCATATTGCTATCAATAGTCTCTGCAAAGTGATCTAGGCCTTTTCCATCAAGCATTTCACAATTCCTCCAAAAAAATACCCCTTACCCATTTATAAAACCGTTCCAACATTTTGGTAATTGCAAAAAGCACTATGCCACTCCTGGTACCAAATTCTGTATTAGTCAGCCAAAGAGGTTCCTTTGCAAAATATACCAATAATTGGTTGGTCTTTATAAAGGGTAATTATATGGGGTCGAAGCTTACAGTTACTAGGCCACAAAGCATAAGTTTCTTCCCTCACCAAAGTACACATGTTGGAGCAAGACAGCTGCCAATGTCTGCTACAGCTCAGGCCTTTGGGTTCCTCTCCTTCTGGGGCTGCATTTCTCTCTGAGCTTAGGTCTTCTTCCACAAGGTCAGCTGTAGACTATCAGGCAAACGGCCCTCTCCAACATCAGAATTGCATCTCAAAACTCTGCTTCCTGTCTTTGACCTTGTCCTTTACACTTGAGACCACACCCACCGAGGGGTGGGGTTCAATGCTCTACTGCAGCCCAGTCAACGCCCTAATCATAACCCAATCACGCCCAGATGAACAGATCAGTTTACAAGCATGATCAATTTATATTTTTGGAATTCATAATTAGATAAAACTGTCAAACCATTACACCACACTCGAAAACAACAAACTAAAACCATAGAGCAAAGAGAGAATCCAATCAACTGAATAAACATATGAGGACAAACAGCTGACTAGATTCCAACAACAATAAAAAGCCACACTAAGAAAAAGGAAGACATGGCCAGGTCCAATGAAAAACAACAAAAAAAGGAACAAATAATCAGAGGTGTCCAAACAGATATCATGAATCAACTTAATGAAGTTAAGGAAGAGATTAAGGGTATTAAGAAAACACTGAGAGGACATACTGAAGAATTGTAAACATACATAAAAAATAACGATATGATGGTGATGAATGGCACTATCCAAGAAATCAAAAATACACTGGAAGCACACAACAGCAGATTTGAACAGGCAGAGGAAAGAATGAACAATGTGGAAGATATTACATCTGACATCAGACAGATAATAGAACAGATAAACAAAAAGATAGGAAAAATCCAGCAGGGACTCAGGGACGTAAACAACAACACAAACCACACAAACATTCACATTATAGGCACCTCAGAGGAAGCAGAGAAGGGAAAGAGAACAGCAGGAGTGTTGGATGAAAGAGTGGCTGAAATGTTCCCAACCCTATTGAAGGAGATGTATGCATAAATCTAAGAAGCACAGCACACTCCAAGCAGTATATTTCCCAACAAGGATAATCGAAGACATATACTTGTCAAATTGTTTAATGTTCAAGATGAAGACAATACTGAAAGCAGCAAGAGAAAAGAGAACCATCACATACAAGGGAAGCTCAATAAGATTAAGTGCTGATTTGTCATCCAAAACAATGGAGACAAGAAGGCAGTGGGATGACATAGTTAAGGTGCTAAAACAAAAAACACCCAGCCAAGAATTCTCTATCCAGCAAAACAGGCACTCAAAAATGAGGGAGAGTTCAAAATATTCAGAGATATACAGAATTGAAGAGAGTATGTCAATAAAAAACCAGCACTTCAATAAATACTAAAGGGATATCTTCAGGTTGAAAGGAAAAAATAAGAGAGAGAGAGAGAGTTGGAGGAGAGTGCAAGAACAATTAAAAAGTTAAAATTGTAATAAAAACAATATTACATACATAAACCCAAAGAAAATATGGCTAATCTAAGTAATACCATGACAATAATAGCATTGAATGGTAATGGACTAAAGTCACCAGTCAACAGACACAGACTGACAGAATGGATAAGGAAATATGACCTATCTATGTGCTGTCTACAAGAAACCCACCTTAGACCCAGGGAATCAAGATAGCTGAAAGTGAATGGTTGGAAAACAATTTTACAAGC
Source organism: Chaetophractus vellerosus (assembly GCA_004027955.1). Lineage (NCBI taxonomy): Eukaryota > Metazoa > Chordata > Mammalia > Cingulata > Chlamyphoridae > Chaetophractus > Chaetophractus vellerosus. The sequence continues at coordinate 2,242 of PVKH010004321.1, forward strand.
AAACATTAAACAAAAAATGTGGGAGTAGCTATACTATTAGACAAAAAAAGACTTTAAATGAAAAACTATTGTAAGAGACAAAGACAGACACTATATATTTTAAAAAATGGGGGGGGGGTAATCTTTCAAGAAGAACGAACTATCATAAACATTTATGCACCCAACAAGGGCACCTCAAAATACATGAGGCAAACACTGGAAAAACTAAGTGGAGAAATAGATGCTTCTACAATTATAGTGGGGGACTATATACACCATTATCACCATTACACAGAACATCTTGACAGAGAATCAATGAAGAAACAAAGACTTTGAGTAATACATTAGAGGACCCCGACCTAATAGACATATATAGAACACTACACCCAAATACAGTGAGATATACATTCTTCTCGAGTGTACATGGATCATTCTCCAAGACAAACTACATGCTAGGCCACAGAACAACTCTCAATAAATTCAGAAAGATTGAAATTATACAAAGTAATTTCTCTGACCTCAATGGAATGAAGCTGGAAATCAGTAAGGGCCTGAGAACCAGGGTAGGCACAAAGATATGGAATTTAAACAACACAATCTTATACAAACAGTGGGTTAAGGAGGAAATCAGAAAAGAAATCAGTAACTACCTTGAAACAAATGAAAATGACAACAGAACATATCAAAACCTATGGAATGCAGCAAAAGCTGTATTGAGGGAAATTCATAACCATAAATGCATATATCAAAAAAGAAGAAAGAGCTAAAAGCAAAGACCTAACTGCACACCTGGAGAAGTTAGAAAAAGAACAACAAACTAACCCCAAATGAAGTATAAGAAGGAAATAATGAAAATTAGAGCAGAACTAAATGAAATAGAAAGCACTAGAAAAAAAATAAACAAAACCAAAAGCTGGTTCTTTGAAAAGATCAGTAAAACTGACAAACCACTCGCTAGGCTAACAAAGAAAAACAAAGAGAAGATTCAAATATACAAAATAAGAAATGAGGAAGGGGTTATCACCACTGATCCCACAGAAATAAAGAATATCATAATACGGTACTTTGAAAAATTATATGGCAACAAGGATAATTGAGCAGAAATGGACAAATTCCTAGAAACACACAAACAGCCTACATTGATGAAAGAAGATATTGATAAGCTCAACAGATCAAAAGTAGTGGGATAGAATCAGTTATCAAAAACCTCCCAACTAAGAAGAGCCAGGGCCAGACAGCTTCACAGGTGAATTCTATCAAACATTCTGGAAAGAATGAATACCAATCCTGCTTAAACTCTAACAAAAAATAGAAGTAGAAGGGCTATTGCCTAACACATTTTATGATGCCAACATAACCCTAATACAAAAGCCAAACAAAGACACGATAAGAAAGGAAAACTATAGATTAATCTCCCTAATGAACCTAGATGCTAAAATCCTCAACAAAATACTTGCTAATCGTATTCAGCAAGACATCAAACAAATTATACAATGACCAAATTATTCACCATGGGCTTCATCCCTGGTATGAAAGGATGGTTCTATATAAGAAAATCAGTCAATTTTACACTACACATAAACAGATTGAAAGAAAAAAATCACATAATCATCTCTATAGATGCAGAAAAAGCATTCGACAAAATACAGCACTGTTTCCTGATAAAAAAACATTACAAGAGATATGGATAGAAGGAAACTTATTCTACATGATAAAGGGTATATATGAAAAACCCATAGTGAACATCATATACAATGGTGAAATCCTAAAAGCTTTCCCTCTAAGAACGGGAACTAGACAAGGATGCCTACTAACACCACCCCTATTTAACATTCTGTTAGAAGTACTTTCTTGAGCACTTATGCAAGAAAAAGATATAAAAGGCATCCAAATTGGAAAGGAAGAAGCAAAAACTTCATGAAGTCATGATCTTATACATAGAAAGCCCTGAAAAATCTATCACAAAGCTTCTAGAGTTTATAAATGAGTTCAGTAAAGTCACAGGTTATAAGATCAATGTGCAAAATCAGTAGCATTTCTGTACACCAATAATGAGCAATCTGAAGAGGAAATCAGCAAAAAAAATCTCTTTTACAATATCAATTTAAAGAATCTAATACCAAGAAATAAATTTAGCTAAAGATGTAAATGATTTATATGCAGTAAACTATACAACACTGTTAAAGGAAATCAAAGAAGACTTAAATAAATGAAAGAATATTACCTGTTCATGGATAGGAAGATTAAACATCATTAAGGTGACTATCCTACTCAAACTGACAGATTTAATGCAATCCCAATAAAAATCAACACAGTTTTTTACTGAATTGGAAAAACTATCTGTAAAATTTATTTAGAATGGCAAGAGGCCCTGAACAGCCAAAGACGTATTGAAAAAGAAAAGAAAATCAGAGGAATCACACTACCTGACTTTAATACATACTACAAAGCTACAGTGGTCAAAACTGCATAGTATTGACACAAGGATAGATATACTGATCAATGGAACTTAATCGTGAGTTCTGATATAGACTCTTGCATATACAGTCATCTGATATTTTACAAGGCCACAAGCCCACTCAACTGGGAGAAAATGGCCTCTTCAACAAATGGTGCTTGGAGAACTGGATATCCATATCCAAAATAATGAGAGAGGAATATCATCTCACACCTGATACAAAAATTACCTCAAGATGGGTCAAACATCTAAATATAATAGCCATGACCATAAAGTCCTTGGAAGATTATGTAGGGAAATATCTACCAGAGATTGCAATAGGAAATGATTTCAAGAATTTCACACCCAAAGCATGAGCAGTGAAAGAAAAAATAGGCAAATGGGATCTCCTCAAAATTAAAAAAAAAATTTTACAACTCATAGGAGTTTGCCAAAGAAGGGAAAAGGCAGCCTACCCAATAGGAGAAAATATTTGGTAACCATATATCTGATAGGAGTCTATTATCTATCATATATAAAGAAATCCTACACCTGAAAATTTTAAAGACAAACAACCCATTTTAAAAATGGGCAAATTATTTGAATAGACATTTCTCCAAAGAAGAAATGCAAATGGCTAAAAAGCACATGAAAAGAAGCTCAACATCACCAGGTATTAGAGAAATGCAAATTAAAACTACAATGAGATACCATCTTACACACATTAGACTGATGGCTATTTAAAAAAACAGAGGACTACAAGTGTTGGAGAGGATGTGGAGAAACGGGAACCCTTATCCACTGCTGGTGGGAATGTAGAATGGTGCAGCCATTGTGGAGGAGAGTTTAGCAGTTCCTCAAAAAACTAACTATAGATCTGCCATATGATCCAGTAATTCCACTACTGGGTATATACCCGGAAGAACTGAAAGCAAGGACACGAACAGATATATGCACACCAATGTTCATAACTGCCTTATTCACTGTTGCCAGAAGTTGGAATCAACCCAAATACCCACCAACTGATGAATGGATAAACAAAATGTGGTATATCCATACAGTGGAATATTACTTAGCAGTAAGAAAGAATACAGTACTAACACATGGGACAACATGGATGAGCCTTGAAGACCTTATGCTGAGTGAAGCAAGCCAGGCATTGAAGGACAAATATTTCATGACCTCACTGATATAAATTAAGCAAACTGAGCAGACTCAGAGAGCTAGATTCTGGAAGATAGGTTTACAGGAAATAGAGGAGGAGAAGAAGGTTGTGAGCCAAAGCCCATACAGGCAAAATATATGACAAAGTGGAAGTGTGTAGTTGTGCAGTGAAGGGACATTGGAGGGTTATAGTGATAATATTGGGTTGGGTGGTGCAGGTTTGAAAAGGGGCAGGTTGGGGAGGGTAGAATGGATGGTCCATGGAATGGGGGGAAGGGTTGGGGTTGGGAGCAGGTAAACACTGGGGATTGGCAGGTGTGTGGTTGAAGTTACAATGTTGGGAATGCATGCTAATTTGGCAATATAATGAGGAAGGCTTACTGGTTTACAGTGTTGAATGGGAACATTCGGGCCAGGGTGGACCTGGGGCAGGCTTCTAGGGAGTGAGAGAGTGATCATTTTGGCAATGTTTGCTGCATCAGTGGCTAGAGGCCCACATAATGATCAGGAAGTTGTTGGACTCCCATCCTAGGGAGGCCTGCTATGTTCTCAAACAGAGGGACAGGAGTCACTTGAGAACACTGGTGGTGCCTAATAGGGGAAGACAGACCAGTGTGTCAAGCCCTCAGTGAAGATGCAAGGCCTGAAGGGGAGGGGAAGGGGAGAATAAAATAGATGGAACAGGGGGCATTTTGGGGGTGGTGGAAGTGTTTTGCATGATCTTGCAAAGATGGATACAGGCCACATTAAATTTTATCAGATCTTATAAAAGTATATGGTCCAAAATGTAAACCATAATTTGAACCATTGATGATGGTTAGTAGCTATGTTACAATATTTGTGCATCAATTGTAACAAATGTACCATCCACTTATAAAATATTATTGATGGGGGAAATGGGAAAAGGGGGGGGATACTGGGTATATGGGTATCTCCTGTATTCTGTATGTGACCTAAAACTTCTTTGAAGAAAAAATGAAAAAACAATAAGACACTGGGGGAATAAAAATGAAGAAAATGTCACTGCACATATAGGACAACAGTCTTATAGTGATTAAAAACAAAATGTAAAAAAGTCTTTGTTTTCTTCAAATATTTTTTTCATTATTTTTTAATATTTCAATTTTTAAAAATATTATTCTATTTTTACTTTTTATTAATTTTTTCTGTATTTTACTTCTTCCATATAAAACTGTCATTATTATTCCACTTTCTTATTAATTGTATGTAGCTATTTTATTAGCTTTATTTTTGAAGACATTTTAGACCACAGAAGGGTTACAACTGTGGCAGGGGAGGGTCATTGGTGTGGGGTGTCAGTGAAGGGGAATACATGGGAGGAAGTTCACCTAGGTATACATATAAGGCATATAAATGTGCTCAAATGTTCATGTGGCATTGTCATGGTGGGTGGAGATTCACACAATCACCAAAAGAATATTAAATTCCCATCCAGGGGAGCTCTGCCACATTCTCTAATGGAACAACAAGAATGCCCCAAGTACAGGGACAATGACTTTTGAAGGGGGATGTTCTATTGAAAGACCTTTGATATTAGTAACTATGCTTATGAATCTTTGCTCTTGAAATTGAAACTTAGCCTAGTGATATAGGGTGCCTAAGAGTTACCTATAGGGATCCTCCTTGTTGTTCAAATGTGGCCCCTTTTTAAGCTGAACTCAGCATATAAAAGCAATAAATTCCCCCCAGCATGGGACATGGCTCCTGGGGATGATCTTCCCTGCACCAAGGGATTGCTGCCAAGTACCAACAAGCAATGCATTTAGGAAAAAAACAAAAAACAAAAACAAAAAACATCTTGAACAAAACGGTGAAAAGCTAAAGACAAATGAGTTTGTATGGCTGAGACTTCAAAGTGAGTAAGGAGGCCATCCCAGAGGTAGTGCTTATGCACATCTCAACAAGATCTCACTGACAGCCAATGCAGATACAACCCTAAATAATGAAGCTCCTCAAGGATATGGAGACATCCAGACACTATACTCAGGGCAGACATCTCAGGAATTTGGCCCCTTCCCAGTGGGCCCTAATCAGGTATTTATGCTACCCAGTGTGACTGAGTTAGACTCAGCACTGGTTTCCCTATGCATGACTCTTCTGCCCTTTTATTTGAACCTATAATTAGTACTAGAGTTGGTAGGTATACATCCAAGAGATTTAAATCTTTGGCTTGTCAATGTGCCAGCTGAGCCCTGAATCTCAAGGAAGTGCAACACCTACTCTCCAGTTCAATGTACTCACCCAGGACAACTATCGGGGAGGAGATGATGGACAAACAACATCTGGACAGAAGAAACATAGACTTTGAATAATATGATAAATAAACTTGACCTAACAGACATCTGTAGAGCATTGCATCCCAAAACAGCAGGATATATATTCTTTTCAAGTGCTCATGGATCCTTCTCCAAGATAGACCATATGCTGGATCACAAGAAAAGTCTCAGTAAACTTAAAAGGATTGATTTTATTTTAAAAATACTTTCTCTGATCATAACAGAATGAAGCTGGAAATCAATAATGGATGGAAAAAGAAAAATTCATAAATATATGATTATTAAACAACACACTATTAAACAATCAGTGGGTAAAAAGAAATTGCAAGAGAATTCAGCAAATATCTTGAGACAAATGAAAATGAGAACACAACATATCAAAGTATATGGGAGACTAAAAAAGGCAGTGCTTTGAAGGAAACTTAAAGCCCTCAATGCTTACATTAAAAAAAAAAAGAAAGAGTGAAAATTGAAGATCTAACTGCACACCTACAGGAACTAGAAAAAGAACAGCAAACTAATCCCAAACTATGCTATACAAAAAAAAATAGTAAAGATCAGAGCAAAAATAAATGAAATCAAGAACAACAACAGCAACAAAAAACAATAGAATCAAGAACACCAAAATTTGGTTCTTTGAGAAGATAAAAAAAAATTGACAAACCCTTAGTTAAACTGACAAATAACAAAAGAGAGAAAATGCAAATAAATAAAATCAGAAATGAGATTGGGGATATTACCACTGACCCCACAGAAATAAGAGAGATCATAAGAGGATACTATAAGAAACTGTATTTTTAAAAACTAGACAATGTAGAGGAAATGGACAAATTCCTAGAAACACACGACCACCTACACTGACCCTAGAAGAAATAGAAGACCTTAACAAATCAATTACAAATGAAGATCAAAACAGTCAACAAAATATTCCCAAAGATAAAGACAAAAAGCCCGGTTCCAGATGGCTTCACAGGTGAATTTTACCAGTCATTCAAAAATGATGTAATACCAATTTTGCTCAAGCTCTACTGAAAAAATTGAACAGGAAAGAATGCTACCAAACTCATTCTATGAAGCCAACAATAACCTAATATAAAAACCCCATAAAGATGCTACAAAAAAAGAAAATTGCAGACCAATATCGCTAATGAATATAGATGCAAAAATCCTCAACAAAATACTTGTAATCAGAATCCAAAACATATTAAAAGAATTATACACCACGATCAAATGGGTTTTATCCCAGGTATGCAAGAGTGGCTCAACGCAAGAAAATCATTTAGTGTTATAAACTGCATTGATAAATCAAAGTAGAAAAATCACATGATTCTCTCAATTGATGCACTAAAAGCATGTAAGAAAATACAGCACCATTTCTTGATAAAAATACTCTAAAAGATAAGAGTAGAAGGAAGATTTTTCAATATGGTAAAGTTCATTTATGAAAAACCTACAGGTAGCATTGTACTCAGTGGTAAAAGACTGAAAGTTTTCCCACTGATTTCAGGAATAAGACAAGGATTCCCACTGTCATAATTGTTATTCAATTGTGTGCTAGAGGTTCTATCTAGAGAATTAGGCTAGATAAAGCAATAAAACACACCCCAATAGGAAAGGAAGAAATAAAACTTTCACTATTCACTGAAGATATGATCCTATATCTAGAATCTCCTGAAAAAATCCACATCAAAGCTAAAGAACTAATAGACATGCTCAGCAAAGTGGCAGGATACAAGTTTAATATAAAAATTAATAGCATTTCTCTACACCCTAATGTGCAATTTGAGGAGGAAATCAGAAAAAAAATCCAATTATAAAAGCAAATAAAACAATAAAATATTTAGGAATAAACTTAACTGAGGACATAAAGGATATGCATTCAGAAAACTATAAAACATTGCTAAAAGAAATTGAGGAAGATGTAAATAAATGGAAGGATATTCTGTGTTTATGGATTGGAAGATGAAATATTGTTAAAATGTCAATTCTACCCAAAATGATTTACAGATTCAATGCAATCCCAGTAAAAAAAATTCCAAAAGCTTTTTTTTTTTTTTGTAGAAATGGAAGTGCCAATAATCAAATTTATTTGGAAGAGTAAGGGTAAAAGAATAGCCAAAAAGATCTTAAAAAAGAAATAAGTTGGAGAAATCTTACTTCGGACTTTAAAGCATATTACTTAGCTACAGTGGTAAAAACAGCATCGTACTGGCATAATGACAGACACATTGGCCAATAGAACTGAATCAAGAACTTAGAAATAGACCCTCACATCTACACTCAAGTGATTTTTGACAAGGCAGTCAAGCCCTCCCGGCGGGGTCAGAACAGTTTATTCAACAAATGATGCTGGGAGAAATCGATATCAATATCCTAAAGAAATAAAGGGAACCCCTATCTCACACCTTATACAAAAATTATCTCAAAATAGATCAAGGACCTAAATATAAAAGCAACAACCATAAAACTCTTAGAAGAAAATGTAGGAAAATATCTTGAAGATCTTTTGGAAGGTAGTAGTTTCTTAAACCTTAGACCCAAAACATGAGCAACCAAAAAAAAAAAAATTAGAAAAATGGAATCTCCTCAAAATTAAACAGTCTTGTACCTCAAAGGACTTTGTCAAAAGAGTGAAAAGACAGCTGACTCAATGGAAAAAATATTTGGCAATCACATATCTGATAACAGTTTAATATCCATTATATATAATGAAATCATACAACTCAACAATAAAAAAACAAACCAACAAATTAAGTAATGGGCAAAAGACTTAAAAATACAATTGCCCAAAGAAGAAATACAAATGACAAAGAAACACATGAAAAAATGTTCAACATCACCAGCAATTAGGGAAATGCAAATCAAAACTACAATGAGGTATCATTCCACACCTATTAGACTGCCCACTATTAAAAAGTTGGAAAACTGTAAATGTTGGAGAGATAGGAATACTTAATCACTATTGGTGGGAATGTAGAATGGTACAGCCACTGTGGAGGACTGTTTGACAGCTCCTAAGGAAGTTGAATATAGACTTGCCGTGGGACTCAACAAACCATTTCTGTATATACCCAGAAGAACTGAGAGCAGAGACACAAACAGACATCTGCACACTAATGTTCATAGTGGTGTTATTCATGATAGCCAAAAGTTGGAAACAATTCAGGTGTCCATCAACTGAATGGACAAGCAAATTGTGGTGTATATACACTATGGGATATTATGCAGAAGAAATGAAGTCTTGAAGCATATGACAACATGGATGGACCTGGAAGACATTATGTTGAGTGAAGCAAGCCAGACATAAAAGGGCAAATACTGTATGACTGAGCTATTATGAACTAAATATATTGTGTAAACTCATGGAGTTAATACTTAGAATATAGGTCACCAGAAAATGGAAGAAGGATAGAGAAGCTGAGAGTTAATCTGTGCAGAATTGGTAAAAAGGTTGTTTGTATTCCTTTGAAAATGAACAAAAATAGTGAAAGCACATCATGGTATTTGTAATTATCAAACCTTTGGAAATGAATAGAAATAGTTAAAGCATATTGTGGTGTTTGTAACTATCAGTTCTATTATATGGGTATGACAGTGGCTGAAAAGGAAAGTCTAAGGTCATGTATATTACTAGAGTAAAGCTAAAAACTCTATAAAATAGTAAAAATCCATGTAAAACAGGAATATGGACTGTTCTTGCAAAATATAAATACTAGAGAGAAGGAAAAAGAATAGCAGCTATGTACAGCAGGGAAACATTGAGAAATTGAGACGTGATGAGTTTTGTTTGTTTGGTTTTTGTTATTATTATTATTATTATTATTATTATTATTATTATTATTGGAAGGATGAAAGAGCTCTAAGAATGACTAAAGTGATAATGCACAAATATGTGATCATACCAAACACCATTGATTGTACACTTTGGATGAATTTATGCTTTATTAACATGTATCAATACAATTGATTTTTTAAAAAACTGCAATATCCTTTGTCTTGAAAATGAATAGTGTACCTTTGAAACTCAAAATCCAGCCTGGTATAGGAACACCTTGCCCATTCGCTGCCTTTTTCATAGGACACTTACTGCCATTTTCTGTGCACAATAAAGAAAAATAAATTTGGAGATTTCTTCCTTGGGGAAAAACAAAAACAAAAACAAACTAAAAAAACTAATCTTCTCCTGGCTCATAGGCCTTGCTTCATGCAGCAATGTTACGCATTTGTTCCCACCATAGGTTCTTTGCACATGGTTTCCCTTTTTTTCCTCCACTATTCTTTCCTCTTCTACCCAAAGCTATGGTAACCAACATTATATTTTATAACTTTGCTCAAATACCAGAATTTTGGGCAGCTATAAATTTCCCTCAGATGCCTTCCCTCAAAGCACAGTCAAAACAGGATATTTTTCTAAATGATTTTTCACAATACCGTCTTGCCCATTCCTAAAGAGAACACACCTCAGTTTGTAAATACATTTATTGCTATGATTCTTCCATGCTAGAATACCCATTTGACCAAAAACTCCATAACTGCAGAGACAGTTTTTCTTTTGGCTCACCTCTATATTCCCAACATCTAGTAGTTTTCATTGTGTATAGTTAAAAAAAATCTCATAATATTTGTTAAATACATGAATGACTAGATGAGTCTGAACCTGCTATTTCATGGAAATAATGTAAATGATTTGGAAAGTTTCTTTAACTTCTCATTGGAACTCTCTGCGTTAATTAGAAGAATATTATTTCCAAATTTTGAGATAATTACATTGTCCAAATTAAAAGAAATGAAAATTTAAAAGTTAAAATCATTCCATTATGGATATTGTGAGCAGTACTTAGAATACTATGCTTCTAAATAATCCTTAAAAAATGCAATCGATTCATATAGGAATAGTTTACAGGTGACTTTAAAATATTTTTATACCTTGACTTAAAATTATGCTTTAAAACACAATCTTAAGAATAACAGAATTTAATTGATTTGCATTCTTATTTATCATTACTAATTCTGTGTGTAGATCTTTCTTACTTTATCTGTGTTACTGATGAGTCCTATATTAGACATAATATCACAAGTGCTTTTTGTAAGTAGAGGTTATGAAGCATCTACAACTCTTAGAACCTTTGTGATTTTTCTTCAGAGAACCTTTTGAAGTCAAAGGTCACCAAAAGCAAAGATAGAAGTTACAGATGGGCTCAGTAGGGAACCAACCACACAGAATGAGTTGAGTTTATCACAGGAACTAGCTTTTGAAGATAGATAGTCTCTTTGGGTCAGGTCAGAGGACAATGTTAATGTCATACAATCATGACTCAATCCAAGCCCTCTGTGATTCCAGCAGCGGTGTATGTTCATATTGAAGTAGTCAGTTATGAGTTCCTCATAAGAATTTACTCTATTTATATAGTTTCCACTCTATGCCAAAAAAATACACTGGTTAGATTCACATATAGCCCTTACTGGGGATCATACTATGCATTTTATGAACCATATATTGTCCTATTTCACATGCTTTTTACAGTCTATATAATTTTTTACCATAGAAACATGAACTGCATATAAAAAATAAAAATCTGGTAAAGAATGGACTGAATCTAGAAATAGGCCCTATATTTTATTTATCAAAGCATATGCTGGTTTTCAAACCTTAATAAATTGATTTTACCATTTGAGCTACCTTTTTACCTAAGGCATTCTACATACAACAAAGTATGGTATTTCCAGTCCAAATTATGATTAGTATCCAGGAAGGGAGGGGAGAACAATTAATATTTTATAAATCACAGTGTCTTAATTTTAGTGGTTCAATTAGCTAATGACTAAAGTTTTTTCTCTCTTTTGTTTTGCGTTCTTGGAGGAGGGTTGATATAAATGCTAAGAGTTATGATTTTTATAAGTTAGATAACTCATATTAAGAAAATTAATTTTGTGAGATAAAAATATTTTATGAGTATTAAAATTGCAGTGGTGATAGTAATATATAAATTCAGTGTGACTAGAAAATGAAGAAATATATTTATTATGCTTATTAAAAAGGAGTTAGCAATAATATTTTTAGCTTAAGGAAAATAATATAGAAATTTTGTGAAAGCATAATATATTATAATGCAAACTATATTGTTATTCTATCTTTGTATTATATAATTGCAAATCTAGCTTCCCAGTGTTGATGATCCATCATACAAATTGACTTGAAATAAAAATTATGTTCTCCTAATATCAGTATACTTCAATTTATGTTTTAGCTATTAAAATATATATGTATCAGCTCTATACTGATTAAATACTATAATAAATCTACTTTTACTGAGTCAATGCAAATTCATTTTCAAAAGTTGAAATATATTGACTTCATCTGACATCCTTTCTAAAAATCATTTGAAACATTTAACAAAGCAAGAAAGCAATCTAAGGAAATGCCTGTATATTTTACATTGAGAATTATGGTAAATTGTTTTTATAAACTCTTTTATAAATAAACTCTTTATCATTATTGGTAGGCTTGCTATTATCACAGTTTCCTTAAGATGCTAGGGAAGTTTTCTTTAAAGAAATGAATGCATAATTTATTTACTTGATTATTGCACTTGAATTATGCCCATCAAACTTCACATATACCGTCATAAGCAGACATTACAAATATCTTGTAGTATGGTCTCCACTTATAATCACGGAATGTTAACTATCAATGGCTTTCCAATACATTTAGAATACATTCCAAATGCTGTACCATAACCCAGAAGGCTCTACATAATCTGACGTTGTGCTCTTTCTCCAACCTCATTCCTCACTATGCTCTCTCTTACCCAGTCCACTCCAGGAACACTGAATGTAGATTTAACATTCTTGTATTAGAACTGGTTATTCTTTTTCTCTAATGTTCAAATTACTAATTTGGTCATTACTTTAACATCTGTTAAATATCTTTTAGAATCTCAATTTCCCTCCCCCCACCCCCTGAGACTGACCATCTAAAATCTTTTTATTGAGTGTGGGATGTACTACTTATAATGACAGTGTTAGGAATTTCAGATTTTTATTTCTGCTTTTTCTCATTTTAATAACTCTTATGGCAAATCAGATTATAATTCACTGTTTCCTTTTAAATGGCTGGGGATATATATTCTACTTAGAAAATAAGAGATCAAATATTTTATGAGGAAATGACATTGTGGAATCAAATTTCCTCAATAAAACTTTCCCTCTATGATCTCAACTAACTCTCCTCCCTGCTACACTGAACATGTGTGTGTATCTATATAACTAACTATCTCTTTTTGCTGCTTAGCATTATTTTTTTAAATATCCCTAACAATTTTGTAAGTTAAAAAGGAAATATTTGGGGGCCGGTTCGATAGCCCAGTGGATAGGGCGCCGGCATACCACATGGGAGGCCCCGGGTTCGATTCCCGGGGACCTCTCCTAGCGGGCAGACCGCCTTGAGAATGGCAAGCCGCCATGGGCGGGCCGGAGCCGCCATGGGCAGGGCAAGAAGCTGCCACGGACAGGGCAAGAGCCGCCACGGGCAGGGCAGGTCGCCCACGAATGGAGCGCAGTCAGCCACCCGCGAACTGAAAGCCGGCCGTGAACGGACGCAGAGACTGCCCACAAGCAGGGAAAGCCGCGCCTGCGCGGTGACCACTCTCGGCGTGTCGCTGGGGGGGGGGGGGCAGGGGGAGATATGTAATAAAAAATAAATAAATCTTTAAAAAAAAAAAAAAGGAAATATTTGTTCAGTCTGGATCTTGGGTTTACTCATCCAAGTTTAATTTGGTTCCTATTAAGAAACAGATGAGTTGGATGTTTCCAGATCCCTGATATCTAGTTTGTTTTCCCTTTATCCTGGCAGAGCATTTCATACAAATTATTAAATTGTGTTTGACTCTTCAAAGCTAATATTTGCATAAATTCTTAGTGTTTTCCAAACTTTTTAGTATTGTTTTGCTCCTTTTATATCTGTCATTTTTGTCAATCTAGAAATATTTGATTCTCTCAAGAGAAAAGTAAACTTCTGTAAATTATAGCAGTCTTCTAATTTTTTTAATCAGTGGACTTTTTACCTAATAGCAATATTTCCTCCTAAAAACTAATATTAACAAAAATTCATAAGTGTTTATAACTAAGTCTTTCTGTTCACTCTTGTTTCCATTTCTTTTTAATTGCAAACCATACCTCCCTCGAAATAGGATATTTACTCTTTAGTAGGCCTTCTTCTCCTGCTGTTTATTTTTTAGCTAAAGTCATAATCCTACATTTGTGACATTATAATCATCTCTACAGGCACTAATTGTTCTAAAATGCTACTCTAGGTGAAGATATACAGCAGGGAGTCAGTGAACTACCAAAAAATAAAGATGTTATTTTCAGCTATCCATTTCTTTGTTTGAGGAAGGGGACAATTATCAAGTAGATAATTGCATTGCTTCAAGTTATATTGTATTTTAAGTTTGAAACATAGGCCATGCTTCATTAGTTACTTTTTAAACCTAACTTATCATAGAAAAAAGTTAAATAATTTTACTTGGTGCCAAGTATAATTAATGATGCATTTCTTTTGTTTGGGAGAATATAGCCTATGTTTACACTAATACAAAGCTACCAGATTCCCCAATATTTCCCAAAGATAATTATCTGGGTTGATTTTATTTGGGAAGAACCAGAAGAAAATAAGTTCTGAAGGAGTCTATGGGAAAAACTTGCACTTTTAAATAGAATTATATTTGAACGAAATGATTTATAAAATGTTGGATCCCTCAATGTTCCAGTCTCTGCAATTTATAACATTTATATAAATCAATATAATGTTGATTTAAAATAACATATATAAAATATAAATTTAACTCTATTAAATTTAAACACAAATAAGACTATGGAAACATTGAAGAATGATATAGCTTTTTAAATGAAGCTTTCCTAACAGGGCCTTCATGGGCTTTTATGCAGCATACTGCTCAGAAAGCTTCTTACTATTCATCCCTAGACATACTTCCCTCTTTTCCAAATCCCACAATTAGGAAAGTAGGTGCCATCCTTTACTCTCTTCTATCTGAGTGATTATTTCAGCAAAACACTTCTCTTCTCCTTCACTGGCTCCTTTGCATCTAATATCATAATGACTGCCCAGAAGTGACTGCTAGGATTAAGCTCAATTTTCCTCTTTTTCTATATGTCTTAGAAGTGTACTGTTTCTCACATATACTACTTTCCTTGTAAGAGTCATGTATCATTTCTGATGGATAAAAGTTTTCACCCATGTTCATAAGGATAATAATTCCTTCCTCACAGCATTTTTAGATAAACCATGTACCATATTATCAGTGACTCCCTTGAAGTAGGAAATCGATAAATATTCATCCACCAAATTAATCAATATATGGATTTATGAGTAACTCCAAACTCAACCTTATCCCTATCATTTAATGAAAAATTCAAAACTAATCTGGAAAGATAAAGTTACATGATGCAAAGACATGGTACCCTCTTTTCCAGCTCCTTAAAGTGTAGGGAATTTTTCTCCTCTAGCAATTGCTTTCTTTTTCATAAATTGAAAATATCTGCCTATTCAAAGAAGCAAACAAGTCACTATTACATAATATTTATACTTAGGCTTTGAAACTTAGTAATACTTCTAGATGAGGACTTTAAGGTTTACCTAAGTTATATTTCCTTTCATAGTTATATTTCCTTTCATGTCTATAAATACCCTTTAAAAGTTCCCCAGATAGGTGTTCTTTAGTTCCCTTATCTGAAATACTCTTTTTTAAAAATAATATTTATTTACTTATTTATTCCTTCCCCCCTCCCCCATTGTTTTTTGCGCTTGCCATCTGCTCTCTGTGTGTTCTTCTGTGTCTGCTTGTCTTCTCTTTAGGCGGCACCAGGAACCAATCCTGGGACCTTCAGGAGTGGAGAGAGGCTGCTCAATCTCTTGCACCACCTCAACTCCCTGGTCTGCTGCATCTTTTATTGTCTATCTTCTGTGTATCCTTTTGTTGCATCATCTTACTATGCCAGCTCTCGGTGAGGACCAGCACTCTTGTGCAGGCCAGCACTCTGCATGGACCAGTTCCCCATGCAGGCCAGCTTGCTTTCCACCAGGAGTCTCAGGGAATCGAACCCTGGACCTCCTATATGGCAGACAGGAGCCTAATTGCTTGAGCCATATCTGCCTCCCTCTGAAATACTCTTTGAAAACAAAACGCTGCTGCATTGGTGAGTGCTTCCTTTAATTTATTCTTGGCTGCTTTCTACCATTGGAGATCCAAAGGCAAAATCACTTTTAATTTTTAGCTTGACAGCATTGAAAAGATTAGAATACAAGAACACCAAAGCATGTGACCTTGAGAAATAGAGGATTTAATAGTGATATACTATTGATTCTTTCTGAATATCACCAGCTTAAATTTCTGTACATAGTGATACAAGAGAAAACTAAGAAAGGCTCAACCTTGAGAAGAATGTCTTTAGTGCTTCAGGTTTTTTCACATTTTGATAAATACATAAGTTTGAATTTGTCTCTCTTCATCCTCTTCAACTAATTATTTTGCCTATTTAATCCATCGCAAATTGCCCTTCATGTATCCTAGAGAAATATATGAACTTTGAATATAAATGAATAGCAGAATGTCTCAGAAAAGTAAGATACTACTTTTACTGTTTCTACCACTTCTACTACTTGCTTTATGAACTTTGGTTAAGCTGCTATAATTGTCTACAGTCCACTGTCTCAGAATGTAAAATGCTAGTGCTGCACAATATGATTTCCAATGTTTTGGCAGTTCTATATATGAAATGATCTGTATCAGTGTCCCCAGTAGGATATTCTTGATTATGTAACTGATGTTTTTCATACGATTACATGTTGGAGGAAATTATTTATCTTGCATTGTACAGTTATCCAAGGTTTATCCATATTTCCCATAATTGAAATGCATACAACAGCAAAACAAATTATTCCATGTCAGAAACACTCTATGGGTCTTGATTTCTGCCTTCAATTTCCTCATTTGTTTAGCCCATGTAGAGTGCTGTAATTCTATTATAAATTTCCGACGACTTCTAGAATGATATGAAAATAACTGGAATAATACAGAAAGAATAAAGATTCTTATTAGATTCTCAAGCAATTTGTCCAACACTACTTCTTATGCTTGAATCATACTCAGTAAATGGTCACCTAACCTCTGAATGCTTCTACTGATAGGAGATCCAGTATCTTCTAACTTGGCCAAATTCACTTATGGACATCTAACAGTTCTTCTGTGTGCTAAACTAAGATATATAGTAACTTTAATTATGAACACTAGTCCCTCCTTTGAAGCACCAGGTTCTAATTTTCTAAGAAAATGTATTCAATCATTTGAATATAATTAGTATGGACTCTAATATTTCTTTTCCAAGTTATATATTTCCAATTTCTTCAATCATTCCTATAAAGACATAATTACTCTATTAGGACACTCATCTGGATGTATTCAATTTATCAAACATTCTCTAGGTTAAAGGGCCTGGCCATAAACACAAAACTGCAGCTGTGAGAATTAGTTCTGAGGTTGGCACTTATGGAACCTGTATTAGACAGGGTTCTCTTGGGAAACAGAATAAATAGGAGATATCTGTCAATAATATAAGATTTTATAAGTCTCTCACATGAACGTGGGGATGCACAAGTCCAGGTAACTCAGGCAAGCTGCAAGCCAAGGGGTCCGATGAAAGACCGATGAAAGATCCTTGATGAGTTTCTGGGAAGAGTTGGCTGTCCAAAGACAAGCTGGGAAATTCTCTCTGAATGTTGAAATCACTTCCCCTTTTAGGGCAGTCAACTGGATAAAAGTGTCATCCATTCTTCATGTAATTTCCCTGATTGATGCAGAGGAAATCTGCCATCCATGCAGTAAACTCAATGGTGATTGAAGTCCATAAATTTTCTTGTATTACAATTAACCCAGTGCTTGCTGGACCTAATACCTGGACACAATTACCTGGCCGAGTTGGCACATTAGCCTAACCATCACAATCCACCCCTTGTCAATTCGGCAACCATACACATTACCCTAAACCATATTTAGTCTCTAAGTAAAAACAATAACACACAAGCATACATGTATATTTCCGTCTAACAAAGTTTAACTTCCCTAGGTACAACCGGAAACGAATTAGTTCCCTACAGAATAGGTTGCAAGTCCTTGGGAAATATTCACTCTAAAACTTGACATTCTTAAATATTATGACATGAAATTAATGCAACTTTTCATATGATAGGGGGAAAGGTTGGGGAAGAAAACAAGAAATTCATTTTGTGTACTTATACAATCATACTCATAACAAAACAAGGAAAACAGGTTCATGACTATTACAGTCCTCATTTCTGTAACTAGTCACATGGTAAAAGTTCATATTTATCACTACCTTCTTCCACTACCAATTCCATGTTCCCAATACCTTCAGCAAGCAATTCAGCTGGCCATGGTTCTTTGCTTGGGTGGGGGGTGACCCAAACTTTCTTTCCTGAAGATTCTGGGCCATTGTTAGTCCTGCTTGAATTGGTTTGTTGCAATTTTCCATTGACTTTAATCACAGGGCATGGCAGTAATAGGAGACACCCTAGAGGGTCTCCTGCATTCCAGGCACTCTTCTTTGCTCCCATTATGTAGATGTAGTACTATTTCCCCTTGATAGTCAGGATCACCCCAGACAGTAGAGTAATTCCCTTCTTTGCCTCTTGATTCACAGGCAAGAGGAGCCCAAAGTGACCAGGTGGCAATCTTAACTTCCAGTTCAGTGGAATCATTGTTGTGTTCCCTGCTGGCAGCACTCCGCCTTTTGGGACTAAAACCTGTAGACCAGCAGAGCTTACGGTTGCAGGGACAGGAAGCAAAATTTTTCCAGTGGGTCACTAGGGGTAATAGTGAGTGGTGCCACTCCCATTTCCACCCCTTGATTCCTGGACCCATCAATCCTGATTATGGGAGAAACAGCGCTATAGAGAGGATGCTGATTTAGAACATACACAGCCTCCTAGAGAACATTGCCCCAGCCCTGCAAGGAATCACCACCTAGTTGGTGCCGTAATTGAGTCTTCAAAAGGCCATTCTGCCGTTCTATTAATCCAGCTGATTCAGCATGATGGGGAACATGTTAAGACCACTGAATTCCATGGGCATGTGCCCATTCCTGCACATCATTTGTTGTGAAATAGGTGCCTTGATCAGAAGCAATGCTGTGTAGAATGCAATGGCAGTAGATAAGACATTCAGTAAGTCCACGGATGGTAGTTTTGGAAGAAGCATTGCATGCCGGAAATGCAAACCCATAGCCAGAGTATGTATCTTTTCCAGTTAAAACAAATCATTGCCCCTTCCATGGTGGAAGTGGCCCAATGTAGACAACCTGCCACCAGGTAGCAGGCTGGTCACCTCGAGGAATGGTGCCATATTGGGGGCTGAGTGTGGGTCTCTGCTGCTGGCAGATTGGGTAATCAGCAGTGGCTGTAGCCAAGTCAGCCTTGGTGAGGGGAAGCCCATTTTGCTGAACCCATGCATAACCTCCATCCCTACCTCCATGGCTACTTTGTTCATGAGCCCTTTGGGCAATGAGAGAAGTGGCTGGGGAAAGAGGCTGAGCATTAGCCACAGAGCGGGTCATCTTATCCACTTGATTATTAAACTCTTCCTCTGCTGAAGTCACCCTCTGGTAAGCATTCACATGGGAGAAAAATATGTTCATGTTTTTAGCCCACTCAGAAAAGTATATCCACGTATCTTCCCCAGACATCCTTGTCACCAATTTTCCAATCGTGTTCCTTCCAAGTCCCTGACTATCCAGCCAAACCATTGGCAACAGCCCATGAATCAGTGTACAAACACACCTCTGGCCATTTCTTCTTCCAAGCAAAATGAACAACTAGGTTCACTGCTCGAATTTTGCCCACTGGGAGGATTTGACCCCAATGCTATCCTTCAAAGATGTCCCAAAAAAGGACTGCAGTGCCTCAGCTGTCCACTTTCAAGTGGTACCTGCATATTGTGCAGAATCATCTGTAAACTAGGCCCAAGTTTTCTCATCCTCCATCAACTGATTGTAAGGGACTCCCCAAGAGGCAAAAGCTGTGGGCTGGAAAAGAGAAGGTAACATGGCATGGGTGCTGGCCATGGGCATTTGGGCTACTTCCTCATGTAACTTACTTGTGCCTTCAGGACCTGCTGGAGCCCTATCTCATATATACCACTTTCACTTTATTATGGAATGCTGCTCTGCATGCCCAAATTTATGGTTTGGTGGGTCAGACAATACCCAGCTAATGATAGGCAACTCAGGTCTCATGGCAACTTGACAGTTCAAAGTTAAGCATTCAGTCTCTACTAAGGCCGAATAGCAAGCCAAAAGCTGCTTCTCAAAAGGGGAGTAGCTATCTGCAGAGGATAACAAGGCTTTGCTCCAAAATCCTAAGGGTCTGTGTTGTGATTACCCCATAGGGGCCTGCCAAAAGCTCGAGACAGCATCCCTATTTGCCACTGAAACTTCCAGCACCATTTGATCTGCTGGATCATATGTTCCACGTGGTAGTGCAGCTTCCACAGCAGCCTGGAGTTATTGCTCAGCCTCCTCTGGTTCCAGTCGCCAATCAAAACTAGCAGCTTTTCTGGTCACTCAGTAAATGGGCCAGAGTAGCACACCCAAATGAGCATTGTGTTGTCTCCAAAATCCGAAGAGGCCAACTAAGCGTTGTGCCTCTTTTTTGGTCATAGGAGGGGCAAGGTGTAACAACCTATCCTTTACCTTAGAAGGGATATCTCAACAGGCCCCACATCACTGGACACCTAGAAATTTCAGTGAGGTGGAAGGACCCTGTATTTTTGTTGGATTTATCTCCCATCCTCTCTCATGCAAATGCCTTACCAGTAAATCTAGGTTCTTTGCTACTTCTTGCTCAGTAGGTGCTATCAACATAATATCATCAATATAATGGACCAGTGTGATATCTCGTGGAAGGGAGAGACAATCATGGTACCTGTGGACAATATTATGACATAGGGCTGGAGAGCTGATATACCCCTGAGGCAGGACAGTGAAGGTATACTGCTGGCCTTGCCAGCTGAAAGCAAACTGTTTCCTTACTAATGGCAATTGAGAAAAAAACATTTGCCAGATCAACAGCTGCATACCAAGTGCCAGGGGAAGTGTTGATTTGCTCAAGCAATGATACCACATGTGGGACAGCAGCTGCAATTTGAGTCACCACCTGCTTAAGTTTACGATAATCTACTGTCATCCTCCAAGATCCATCTGTTTTCTGCACAGGCCAAATAGGAGAGTTGAATGGGAATGTGTTGGGAATCACCACCCCTGCATCCTTCAAATCCTTGATGGTGGCACTAATCTCTGCAATCCCTCCAGGAATCTGGTATTGTCTTTAATTTACTATTTTGCTAGGC